>JAMKCH010045813.1:0-60550 GCA_023653785.1 Ophioderma brevispina | reverse complement strand
GCATCAATGATGCAGAAGCCTATCAAGTGATGGTATTCAAAGAGGACAATGTTATTGTGACACCCTTACTTTTATTTACAATGGAAAATACTATGATGAACAAATTAACTTGGTACAAAAAATGTTGGTAATTAAGAACAAGGTGGTTCTCAAACCACAAGTCTTGCCCCTCTTTGTGATCACAAAATGTGTAACATTTGTATGATGGGGTTAAAAGATTATATAGGGGTCAATGGGTGTCATTCTCTGAACACACCCCATGAGTCAGTGGCTTTTCTGACCAAGCTAGGCTGGCAATCGGCTCAATTGTTTAGGCAGAAGAGAATCAAATTATATAACTTTACCCAACCTGACAAAATGCCCCTTTAATTGGCACACATGAGCTTTGACCCAATCGGTTAACACCCCATATATCGGGTGCAACCGCTGACTCGTGAAGTCAGCGGTTGAATGATTCTTCTAGCTGAATTTGGTTTCAATGCATGTGACCTTTGAATCCAATCTGTTAATGGGTTTTGGGCCAGTGGATCTTCTGACCAAGATTGGTGATTATAGCAAATTTATCTGTGACAGGAAAAACAAATTCATAGATTTTCAAAGAATGCCCCTTAAAACAAGTGTATAAGGTCTTGTGCATTCCCGTTTGTGTATAAGGGGGGGGGGGGGAGTCCACATGGACCCCCCTCTGCAAACCACTTTGACAGTGGAATTTTTTAACAAAAGTCTGGTCACTGATGGGGTACATCAACACAACCACATAACAGGGAAAAAAATGAAAATCAGTTGTACGGATTCAAAATAGTGGTCCAAAAACCGATTTTGCAACGCGCACCCAATTCTCCCGCCAAAAAATGAAACACCACTTGCCTGAAGGACTTTTCCCATAAAATTTGGCTCATAATCATCAATACATTTACATTGCTGAAAAAAAATTAAAGTTCCTCGAGTACGATTTAAGGGCCAAACAAATTTTGAATAGTTGCACCAAAATGCTTAATTATGCTATTCGCATAATAACGCCATGGCCGATTTGAATGTTTTCCACCAAAAATTATGCGCAAATGATATTTAGGCAAACATAAAAATTTTGCAAAAAATAATTGACATAAAAATGGCACACAAAAAAAAATGTGGTCCACATGGAACCCCCCATACCACTTAAGGGTTAATGCCCCCAATTTGTGAAAAACCCTATATGAACCTTGCGACCAAGGGTTCTTCTGACCTATTTGATTGAAATTGGATCAAGAGTGTGGCAGGACGATGAAAACAAATTGTTTTTACAACACTTTTAACCAAAATGACAGGACAGACATAAAGACAAAAATTTATTGTTGTAAACACTATATAACTGTCTGGAAACACTATAACCTAAATGCATTTACTCTTGCAAACTTATAGGTTTATTCTAGTTAACACAGAGCTAAAGGGCGGAAGGACAAAGGAAACAACACTTTTCATTTAGCTAAATTAGCTAATAGGTTTGCGTGCACATGGAAATACATGCATACACCCATACACACACATACACATGCATACACACACAACACCTACACACATACATAAACCACACACACACACACATACAATTGGTTCTTGGTCATTGCTGAGCAAAAGAATTTGTTAATTGTTAATTCTTATTTTTGACATGTTTAACACACACACACATTGTAGACACACACTACACCACATGAGACAGCGAGAGACGGGCAGACAGGCCAACAGGACAAGGACACAACATACCGGACAAAAAAAAACACATACACAACACCACACACACAGGGAAAGGTTAGTGGATCAGGGAATTCCCCAGACATTTAATTTTGAGAAAGAAAAAAAATTGGATTTTCAGGGTGAGGATGTATTTATTATGAGCAGTCACTAGTATCAATTTCTACTGATAGGGTGATGAACTGGGGTTATTATGGAAAAACACACGTTTACATTTCTATGAGGGAAATATTAAACCATTTTTAAATTCACTCAGGTACAGAGTGTAAAGGAGATTAATGAGAAAGTTCTCCCAATTATAACATATCATTTTAAAACTACTAGTACTAGCATATTGCCAAAAATGCACAACGGCCAGATGTACTGAGTGTGTTACACCAACGACATGGGATGTGTGTCCTTGCTAGAGGTCTGTGACTTAGTGTGAAATAAACATGCCAGCACACTGCATGACTAACACAAACTAAGCACCGCAAATGCATCAAGGCTAGCATATAACATATAGCAGTGGCGGCGCCAGGCTGGGGGGGGCAATTGCCCCCCCAAATTTTTTTCTTGCCCCCCAGTTGCCCCCCCCCCCCGGTCGAAAGAAAAATGAGGATTTGGGGCAAAATCAGTGATTTTTTGGAGGCCCAAACAAATCAGCGATTTTGGGCCAAAATTGGTGAAAAATTCCAATATTTAGATTTTGCCCCCACCCGAATTTCACTTTTGCCCCCCCAAGATTTAACTTTGACCCCGTTTGCCCCCCCCCCAGAAAAGAGGTCTGGTGCCGCCAATGGCAGCTTAGGGACAAGTGATGCTGGCATGCACAACAAATGCCGACTAATTGTCCACCTTGGAAATCAGGGAAACAAAAAAAAATACAAAAAAATTACAACCCCGAACCCAATTTAAACTCAAAAATTCAAAACTTGTAAAGGAAAGCAACCAGCAATTCCATACTTGCATAACTGTGATTTGCACAAGAATTGACCAAGATACAAAAGGACTAGTTTCTATGTTAGTGGCTGCCCTCGACAGAAAATCTTCTACTCGATGGCAAAAACTATCTATTGATAGGCTGAGCATGAATATGTGTATGACCTGAATATTGAAACAGTTTAAAGCATTACATTTTGTGATCATGCAAATGATTGAAACTATCTTTTTTAAGATTATGTACCTGAAGGCTATTAGCATGCCCCCTAGTTTTTTGTTGGACCATATGGAATTTACATAACCACTGTATGAGTTACAGAATTATTCTTGCTTTGTATATTTGTATTAGTGTAGCCTTTTTACAATCAAATATAATAACCATGCAACATTTAAGTTCTTTTTCAAGTTCAAGTGTTTCATGATCGATGTCAGTAGATACCTTAAAAAAGAAATGTAGTTCATTGCCAGTTGTTTTATTCCACTTCTGTTGAGGTGCAGTCTATCGCGTGCAAGATGTTCAAGTTAAATGTTACTGTTATCTATATCCACTGGAAATATTGACATATTTATCAAAAAGTCTGGCATTAGTTCTTTCAGCCATGCTGATTTTCCTGCATGATCCTGAATAGTTAGCGATTATTTCCCATGAATGTTTGGGTTATGTGGGTGAAATCATTTGCACGCAAGTTCAACAATAAGGTCGGACACTCGTTGGGGAGACAATTTTTCAGTTTGTTGGTGCCACAGTGTATAATTAACCTGATGAGGGATTGTGCTCTCAATAGGACAGGTGCCATTTTTATCCAGAGTTCTAAGGGGGTGACTACCAGGATCACCATTTAGGACTTTCAAGTGACGTGACATACGTCTCCCGACAGGTGCTTGGGGATTGAGTCACCCAAGATTAAAACAATCCGGCTTGACTTCTGAGTAAACATGTTTTTTTTTTGTCAGTAGTCACAGGTGTAGTGTACGTGACAGATTCAGTGGGGACGTGGTTCAGGTGATGGTTTTGGAAATCTTGGTGGCGGCTTTGGTGGTTGGCTTTAATCGTCGTGGTTTGGGACGGTCTGTACGCTGGCTCTGGTTCCTCACTTGCAAACCTAAAGCGGTTGGCGTTGTTGGTATTGTTGGCGTTATATAGTTTTAAATTTACTCGCTGATTTTCGAAGTATTCACCCATACCAGTGATGGTACTTTGTACTCTGCTACGGGGGAATAAAACTTTTCAAGATGAGAACCTAAAAATGCGATAGGAGACCGCAATCGATACGTGTTAATGTGGCTAGCTGGCAATGTGGTCTGTACCGACATTCATTCCCTCCATGCAATGGCGATGGAAACTATTAATTTCATTTTAATTTCCTTTCCTTTGACACCAAATAATATTTATTAATGGATTGTAAAATACTTCTTATATGAACAAATACCATTTTGAGGATTAGTGTGTAGAAATTAAGGGTTTTTAGAAAACTGCATTTCTAACCTTACATTTTGACTTCTTTTACAATGAAAGAGTTTCTTTAGAAGATAATTGTTCTTACTCTTACAATCTTTTAAATTCCCTCACTACCATAAATTCCAAGACATTTTGAAAAAATGAAAAATCTATAAAAAAGTGATAAAGAAAATAAATTATTCACCAAATTTGGCCTTTGTTACCTAATTTCGATTTTATGTGCACTCATTAGGGTTGATCAATCCCCTATAATAACATCCTTCGTTTTGACACCAAAAATATCATCAATGCTTGTTGAATTCATCTGTCTACGGATAAAATAAACCATTTTGAGTCTCTTGTATAAAATAACGGTTTTTGGGTAAAAATGCATTTCAACTGAAATTTCACTTTTCCATTGGAAAAAGGTCTTTTTATATTCCGACAAGTAATTTCTACCATAACACTCCAAATTTAGGTTTCAATCAATAACAGCAATTCCATGACATTTGATAAAACGAAATTCCATAAAAATATAAAACAGATTTTTTCACCAATTTAGCCCTTTTTACCTATATTGTGATGCATTTGCACTCAGTTAAGTTTGACATCATAAATAACTAATTACCTTTCATTTGACACCAAAAATATCAAATGGCTTGTCAAATTGTCCCCTTCTATGGGCAAAATACTCATTTCGCGAGAATTGGTTTTTGTAAAAATTAGGGTTTTGGGTAAAAGAGTTCATTCCACCCTTAAATTTCATTTCATTCTTAAGAAACGATCTTATTAATATTCATGAACAATATTTTTTTTTAATTGTAAAGAAAACAAACTGTTTTATTGTCATGTATTTTTCCCATGACATTTGAAAAACTAAATCCATAAAATGATAAAAAACAGATTTTTCACCAAAATAGCCCTTTGTACCTATATTCGTGATGCAGTGCACTTAATTACAGTTTGATCATCACTAATAATTAATTACCTTTCATTTGACACCAAAAATACATCCAATGGCTTGTCCAATGTGTCTTCTATGGCCAATTAACACATTTCAGAATTATTTTGTAAAAATTAGGTTTTTGGTAAAAAGTTCAATTTCCACCTTATTTTCACTTTTCCATTGAAAAAAGGGCTTTTTATATTGAAAAGCATTACTTCTTACAATAACCTGTAATTTAGTTTCCCTCATAAATGTGCATTCCACGACAGTTTGAAAAATGAAAATCCATAAAATGATAAAAAGAATGCGATTTTTACCCATTTAGCCATTTCTTACCTTATTTTGTGATTGTATGTGTATGTATTATACTTTTATCATCATCAATATTTAATTACCTTTCATCTGACACACAAAAAACCCAATAGGCTTATCGCATCCCAATTTTATGCTTAAAATACAATTTTTGATGATTTTCGTGTAAAAATGGACCTTTTTGGTAAAAAATTGCAATTTTTCACCCCCATGTCCACGAGTTGGCGAGTAAGAAATGGATTTTCGAATGCTGACATAAAATTCTGAATAAGATAGACCATGTCAGATTTGCAACCAGACAGGTGATTAAATCGTTCAGCTGAGGACTATATACACAATAAAATTATCTCTGACTGGCTCAGGAAGCGCAGCCACATACGGGGGAATTTGGCAAGATGGTTAAACTTGAAACTATAGGTTTTTGGAGTAATATGATCATTAAAAAGCAAATTACTGAATGACGGGAGTTTACAGACCAGTTGCAGAAATTGAATGAACTAGTATTTTAAAAGACAACGTTGTCGGCAAAACAAGAACCCCTCGACAGGTATTTCCGTCTGTTGGCTAAGTTCATGAGATAAAGTTTGGTTTCAGATTCCCTTCATATTATTGTCAGCCCTTCTCTGACCAAGATAATCTGGTACCCTCCGTTTGGATGGTTTCCAATATTTATATGATTTTTTTACGCTGGTACATACAACTGGCGACAAAATCAATAATGGCAAAATAAGAGAACAATAAGGCTTGAGAAGAATTCTTTTGTTTTGGTTGCCGAACACCTTTCTGAGCCCAACAGTTGATTGCACTTCTTAGTAACACTGACACTTGTTCATTCCATGACAAATCAGATGATATCTAAACACCAAGGAGACAACTGGGAACTGTAGAAAGTTTTGTGTTCGAAACACATATACAGGGCTAGGCTGTTTTATACGCGACAAATACACATAACTTGGCACTTCTGTGGATTAAGTTGGAGTGCATTGTTTTCTGACCACCAGTAAAGCTTGGCAAGGTCATTTTGGCGAATTTGAACATCTGAATCTTCATTATGGTGCGAAAAGGGAAAGTGCACCTGCATACCTGAAATTTTAGATTTCAAATGAAGATGCAGATCATTAACATAAAATTGAAAGCAGGGGCCCTCAGACCGTAGCCCTGAGGCACCCTGAGAGAACAGCAACAAATCATACATGTGGCCACGAAAAAACAACCCCTTTGCCCTGCGGTTTAAAATAAATGCCGAAATCAATTTAATAAGCGGACCCTGATGCCATAAGTACGGTTGCAACTTCTCCAAAAGAACTACATGGGAAATGGAATCAAAGGCGCGGCTATAGTCTACAGAGACAGTTCACCACGCGGAGTTGGGGAAGTACGCATCAAGAATTTTGTTCCATTCACATGAGCTTCACTGAGTGCTAGGCACAAGATTTCCCGGAGAGAAACCATGCTGGTCAGATATAAAGACCAATTAGCTATAAGATGATTTGCGAATGTTGCAGAGACAATGCTCTCCAACATTTTGCCACAATTTGATGTAAGTGCAATGGGCCGATAATTTTTAAGATCACAACATACCCTTTTTGTATACTGGAACAACATTTGCAGTCTTCCACTAAGCGGTAGATTGCCAAGAGGATAAAGATATGTTAACGAGAGCATCAATGATGCATAAGACCCCCGTGTATGGTGAACTGGAATGCTCTTTGGAGACGCAATGCATGAGACACCTAAGACAAGTTATTGGTTGGCAGACAGTTTTTGAACAAATAAGATTCAAGATGGACATAAAATATGCTTTGGCAAAATAGAAAATGTAGTGTAGTACAAAGTATTTGAGTCAACATGAACCCGGGGGTGCTCTTCTTCAAATGGTGCAAAAAATACATTCCTGTCATAATTGTTTTTTAAAGTTACATACGTAAAACCTCTTTAATCCAATTATAATCTTAACCATTTTCAGAAAATCATATAATGCCCCTTTAATTGGGAATGGCCCTTTAACTGGTAAATTGAGGAATGGCCGGTTATTTGGTAAATGGAGGAATAGCCTTTTAATAATTAGTAAATTGAGGAATGTCCTTTTCATTGGTAAATGAAGGAATGGCACTTTAATTATAAATAAAATTGCATTGCCCTTTCCAAGGTAAATGATGGAATGGCCCTTTGGCAAATGAAGGAATAGCCCTTTAATTGGTAACTGAGAAATGGCCTGAATGGCCCTTTAATTGGTAAATGGAGGAATTAATTGGTAAATTGATTAATGGAATTGCCCTTTAAAAAGGTAAATAATGGAGGAATAGCCTTTTAATAGATACAAGGCGGTCACCCGGCTTTCGCGACCACCAAGAACTCTAAAACCATAACTCATCAATGAACTCTAGCCATATCTCACCAACAGAGAACTCTAAAAACAACTCATCATTGGTGAACTCCATCCATAACTCACCAAAACCAAAAAACCCTCTAAAACATAACTCATCAATGAATGCCACAACTCACAAAAAAAACCTAAACATTCTGAACAGGTTGATGAACTCCATCCATAACTCACCCAAATGACTTTAACAACATAACTCATCAACGAACTCCATTCATACCTCGCTAACAAATAACTCTACTAAAAACTCATCGATGAACTCCATAACTCACCAAAAAAAACTCCATTCCTAACTCACCAAAATAACTCTAAGAACATAACTCATCAATGAACTCCATTCATACCTCACTAACAAATAACGCTTAAAACTCATTGACTGGCTCCATTTATAACTCACCAAAACATCAAAAAACTAAAACATAACTCATTGATGAACTCCATAACTCATCAAAAATAACTCTAAAAACTCTGAACATAACTCGATGATGAACTCCATTCCTAACTCACCAAAATAACTCTAGCATAACTCATCAATGAACTCAATCCATAACTCGCCAAAACAGCAAAAACACCCTAAACACAACTCATCAATGAACTCCATAACTTTTTGAAAATTGCATAATGCCCCTTTAATTCAATTTGAGGGTGTTTTTCCTCAAATGATGCAAAAGTACATTCCCATAAAAAAATCAAACAATTTTTTTCAAAAAATACTACTTCACCAACAACTCATTGATGAACTCATCCATATTTCACCCAACATAACAAAAAACTCTAAAACATAACTCATCGAACTCCATTAATTTAACTGCATATTGCCCCTTTAATTTGTAAGCTTAACCTTTGAGGGCGCTCTTCCTCAAATGATGCGAATATCCATTCCCATTAAAAAATCTTTTTTTTTTCAGAAAATATTTGGAAATCACAATGCTTTGACATATGGGGCTGATATTTGGAATGAAGTTCTTGGAATTACCTTTAATGCCCTTTTAATTCAATTTCTAAACTTAACCCTTGAGGGTGCCCTTCCTCAAATGATGGGAAAAATACATCACAGACTACACCGTGGGTAAATACTTCCGCACCGCTGCACACACATGTACACGTCCGTAAATATGTACATACAAATTGGTTTCTTGGTCTTGCTTTGAGCAATTGTTATAGTAGATTCAACCCATCGTGGCACCGCGGGGAAAAGGTTTTGGACAGCAGAGTTCGATTACTTGGGAGAGGAGGCAGACTATGTGGCTCGATTCACTGTCCAGAATGAACTAAGATATCTCGTCTTTCATTGCATGTATACAGAAGGAATACAAAGACTTTTTTCCCTAGTAGCCAAAACACGGGCGCTCAAGCCTCAAAAGTCATAAACGTTCAACTCACCGGTTTACATGAATACTATTAAAAAAGCAAATACGATTAGTAAGAATGATTGAGAGATTAATGTAGCTATATGCGTTTACGTTGACTTGAATGGATTTCATTAAGCAATAATTGATTTGCGTGCTAGTGAACTATATGCTTCAATAGATTAAGCGTGGATGGAATTTTAATTCCATCCAATGCAAATCCCCTCAGTCAATGCCCGTACTTCGGAAACGTAGAGAGGTGACACGATGGGTGAATCAACTAAATACTGTTAGGACAGTGTCAACCCTGAGATTCTGCGTATCTATTTGGGTTGTAACTTTGCAAACATTTGATTATTGTATGTAAAAGTATAACAGTTATGTATACACGTATACATTATGTACATACCAAATTGGTTCTGGTCTTCTTCTCCTTGCAGCAATTGTTAATACTGTTAAGGACAGGGTCAACCCTGAGATTCTGCGTATCTATTGTGGTTTGTAACTTTTGCACATTTGATTATGTATGTAAAAGTATACATTTCTAGAAAGAAAATTGGATGAGGAAACCCGATGTTGGCATCAGATTAATGTAAAACTTTCCTTATTTTGAGAGAAGAAAAATACTAAAAAAACATGAGGTTGGCCCCAAAATTGTTCCAGACGGATAACAAAACACAATGTGAAAATTTTCTGATTCTTATGTTATGTTTTAGAAACAGAAAATTTGTCTAGGGACGGTTTTTCATTTTCTTTACAAAACAGACTACTTTTCGAAATATAAGGGGAAATGTCAAAAAGTTTGTGTGTTTTTACCTTTCTTTTCCAAATTTTGACGTATATATTGAGAGAATTTCTTTAGTTAGAAATCGACAAAAATGAAAATTGAGGAAAACAGTACCCTAGAGGAGAAGACCGACTGCTATGTAGAAAGTTTAAACCTTACCTTTTACTTCGGTAGTTTTGGAGTTAGCTTGTACGGACAAATTTGCCAAATTTTGCTAAAATTGACCATTGAGAAAATCTGTGTTTTGTTTTGGTTTTAGTAAAAAAGGGGACTTTTCAAGCCATTTCAAGCTGTCTCTTTTATCATACTTATCTTTGAACTTCAAAATTGACTCTGTTGTGCGGAGTGAGTGAAGGAAATACATCTTTATGCACTATTGAATCAAACATCCTTTGTCTCTAACTCCCAGAAATCAGAAGAAATAAATTCTCTGGTCTAAATTAGCGACTGTGTTTTACATTTTCAAATATTATTTTTTGTTTTCCAAGAGGCGTTCGCGCAAAAGTAACATTAAACACGGCGCACGCTTACATACGCAGTAAAAATTCACCACGCGACGCGATGCTGAGCCGTGCCGACTGACGGAGTACAATGTGTTAAATTCCCGCCGTTAAGACATGCGGTTTTGTGACTTTAAATGGTCAAATAGTTTGTTTTAAAAATCGGAAAAAAAATACTAGTCAGGATTGTGTGCAGTGGATAACCTTTGTGGTAACGATGTGGAGTGAGTAGTAGAACACAGGTGATGTTTAAAATGGTGCAAAAAAGCCGAAATTCGTGTGAAACAAAAAGACACTAGGTTTGACCCACTACCCTTAATACATGTTCAATAATTTTAATTACTTCTTTTTGACATTGTTTACAACACACCTACTTGTAGACACACACCTACAAAAATGACAGCCAGAGGAGAGAAGGGCACAGACAGGCATAACAGACCTTATAGACACACCATACACAGACACCACACACAACATGCATGCTACGCACGCACACACACACACTCCACATACATACACACACCACACACACAACACAGGAAAGGTTAGTGGATGGGAAATTCCAGACAGTTATTTGAATTGAGAAAGAATGATTGTACTGGGGGGTAGAGGAGATTATACTATCTGAATGACCAAGGTTATACGTTATACATTGTTCAATAATGTTAATTACTTAGTTTTACTTGGTTTACAACAGCACATCATGTAGACACACACAAACACACAACACACACACAGGGAAATGTTAGTGGATCCAGGAATTCCAGACAGTTATTTAAATTGAGAAAGAAATGATTGTTACGCATGGGGGAGAGGATATTAGACTTATCTGACTGAGAATAATTAATTGAGCAGTCACTTAGTGTCAATTCGATGGGATGCATGCACGTGGTTATCATGTGGAAAAAATAAAACAAATTGACATTCTGAGGAAATACAACCATTTTTCAAAAGTACTAGTGCAGAAATGTTATTGTTACCAGTATAGTCATGTAAACTATTGTACTAGATATTGCAAAATGCTCATCTGACCCGAAAAGGGTGTTGAGCCTGGAAACCAACAGACATATGGATTGTGTCCTTGCAAGGTAAGTGACCCTAATCAGTAACAAACACAATTGCAAGCCACATGATTGACACAACTAAGGTATAACATAAGGCTGCAAATCTGGAAGGATAAGTGATAAGGGGAAGGATTGCCAGAGGCTTACTGTGATGACTTTTGCTATATTCCCAACTGCTTTCATGGCAATTTAACAAGGAACACATCCAAAAGGAAGCTGGATACACGTCACGAGCCAAATTCAACCAATTTGTTTGTTTAGACCCTAAACTTGGCTTTCACACCCTTAATGTCGCCAAACGAAAACGCTGCATTATTTTCCCACATCATCCAAACACAAGGCGAAATTTCAAGACAATACGAATAAGATAAACACCGTTACAAAACCATTGGCTTCAAAACCCCAGTACTATAGCCCACTGAAGTATTGTGGGTCTAAAAATACTTGCAAGGACAGGACTGATGGAACTAGCACACAATTTTTAGCATATACGGCAAGAGATTTCATCCGGGCCGACTGCTGTATCAGGGGAAAGCTTCTTAAGTTTTTTCCAGAACCATCTCATTTATTACAATAGGTGACTAAAGGTGGAAACGTCAAGCTCTTGCGATGTAAACTCCCGCACATGAGCAGAATTAGTGAAATAGCTAGAAAACACATCATTAACTGCATTAGCAATTTCAGCAGGGTTGGATGTTTGTTGTGTCATTATGACAAAAGATTTTGAATCGGGTTCACCACGTTGGGATCGTACAAAGACCAAAACTTTTAAGATTGTTCATTTTTAGCAATTTGTTTTCCTTTCCCAGTGGGATATAAGCACGTTTTTTTTGTTTATTGAACTGGTTGTTTAAAATAACGATATTTATCCCATCAGCATCACTAGTTGTAGCTTAGCTTATGTATGCGTTTTGTTTCTTCTTGTGCTCAACACATACATTTCAATTTCTCTGGACAACCATGGTTTAAATCTCGTTTTTTAGTTCCTTAGGAATACACTGATTGACATATGAGAAAAATATTTCGGTAAAGGAATCCAAGACCCTGTCTATGGGCCAGTCATCATGAAAACATTGTTCCAGTCAGTATGTAAATAAGATCATTTAATTTATCAACATCAGCACAAGCATATTGATAAAAAGTGCGCGAATGTTTTGACAGTCTCTGGGTTTACCCCCTGATTTTAAAAGTTTCATATGGTGATCAGAAGTGGCCGTTTTTCTGTAACTTGGACCTTCATGAACTTGTTCGCACCTTTGAAGAGTACACAATGAATCCAGTACGATTGTTGTTCGTTCCATTTTCTGGTGTACGTGTGTAGTCAGTGACCATTTGCCGCAAACCAAAGCTTCCAGAGATGGCAATAAGCTTATGATGAAATTGCTATGAGTCACATTGGTCCAAAGTCTACATTAAAATCACCAAAAAAGTGCAGCATATCTCTCGGGGTGTAAATTATTAGTTTTTTCTTTATTAAGTGTTTCTTCAACATCGATGGGCCTCATATCTTTTGGTTGGGCCGGTAAAACCACCACAAGCCATCTGTATTATTTATGGACTGGGATGCCCAAACAATTGAGATGATTGCGTGGGAACTATGGTGGCGGGGGTTAGTGTTCAATAGGGGTCTAAAAAGAGGGGAAATACAGTCAAAACTCCACCTCCATTTGTATTTCTGTCAATTTGTGAAGATGGTACTCCATTTAGTATAGACGCACTTGGGATGTAAGAGCCGAGCCAGGTTTTGGAAATACCGATTATTTGGAATTCCTGGTATATACGTAAGTTTGGCAAGTCCACCGTTATAATTTTTAACACTGCGCTTATTTAACACAGGCCATGGTAAGCACGGGAGTGGTGCACAGCACTCGAGTCATCTTGAGAATAGTGACCAGGGTTAGAGTCAGAGTCTGGGCCAGGGTTTGAGATGAACATCACCTGACAGAAGAAGAACTTGGAAACAGGCAGTTTGATTAGAATAATAAGCCAACTTCGCTTACTAGGTATTTGGAAAACGCATATGAAGAGCTGTGATGTCCAAAGCTGGAGTGGCCTAGCTATGGTTAACATGGTGCAGATTTTTGCAGACTGATTTACTAAGTATGTGTCTGAGTCAAAGTAAGATTTCAGGCACAAAGGCAGCAAGCAGATGACATACCACATGGCTAGCATGTGTCTAAAATAGTTACTGGTTGCCATTTCACCCTGTTTTAGATGCTGAAAAGATGTAATTTCTACATGATGGTTGCCAGTATATCGGGCCTAGAGGCGCTTTTCACGGTCTCTTCTCCATATCATAGTCATTAACTGCTTGATTCATTCAGGTCATGATATGTTTTTTTCAAACTTTTTATTTACTGATGGAAGTGTTTCACCTCTATAACTCACCAGGGGAAGACAGACAACATAATGTCTATTTTCTGTATTTTTGGTGCCTGTTTTTGGGTAAACATTAGCTGTATTACCATGAGCCTATGTGGACAGTATACAGAGTTCCTCTTCAGCAGTTACCTGTTGATTATCTGTATCCCAACCCGTCATCCATGGACACAACTTATTGACTACAACTTACTACCAGCAGGGTGTTCTGTATTATCATCTTGATCAACCCATTCTTCATTGTACCAAGTGGAACTGATCACCCTCCACTCCAGTGAACCAAATCAATGTAATTTTACAATTACCATCATCTTGATCACCGCTTGTCCTCATTGTACCAAGTGGAACTAATCATCTTCACTACCACGACCAATATTTTCAATATGGAGTGGATCAGGCCTCATCTACAACCATCTCCAATCAATAAGATGTTAAGTTTTCAACACACAGCTTTCTTCTTATGTGGTTGGGTCTACTACAATTATACCAACTGTCCGTTAAACACCGAAACCTGTCAGAAATTGGATTCACTAAATCCTTAAAGCAACCATGTTTTACACTCATCATCATGAATCTACACCACACTCTAAAAAGACTAACAAGAGACACGATGGCGTCACCGTGGAAACAGAGGTGGTAAAAACTTAAATCAAGGCCTACGCCAGCATGTTTTGATTCCAGAACCAGTACAACCTCCATTAATAAGAGACTGTCTTAATATTCGGGGGGGGGGTGGAGGGGGGTGGGAACCCTACATCACTAGAAATAAAACTACTTCTAGATCTGATTGCCTCATTGGCGATAACGTTGGCATTATGTTTATAACAGAACATGGTTCACTCGAAACCAAATGATAAGTTGTAATTGGTGAAATGTACCCCTCCAGGGTATTCATTTGTTAATGTTCCCAGAGGTACAAGTGATCATATGGGGCATGCAATTATCTCTAAAAGTTTCTCTACAGCTGCGCTCTGTTCAGCTACACCATTGTGGTACCACTTTTGAATCTGCTTCTGTAAATTGATACCGCTTATGCAATGTCATCATTGTCATCTACAGACCCCCTCCTTCCAAAAAGAATTGGTTTTTTACATCTCCCTTTCTTATGCGTTTGAGGATTTATTCAGGGTGATATAGCCCTTGTTCCCTAATAAGGTTGTGTTACTCGGGGATTTCAATGTCAACGTTGCTGAACATGAAAATCTGATGTCCGACGATTCTTGACGTGCCGTGAGGTGTCTCTGGGTTTCATCAACATGTTTACCACCCAACTCACAGGTCTGGTGCTACATTTTAGATTTGATCATTTTCAAGACCTTAGGATAATCTCATTCACAAGTGTCCCGTTGCTCAGTCCCATTTTCCTGCCAGACCACAGCATGGATTCATTGTTACATGAATCGGAACCAAGCCATCTCAAACCAAGAAACCCTGTAAAGTTAGGAATTATAAACTCATTGATCATGAGCAATTCAAAGGTGATCTTATTACTGAGCTGGAACACTTTACTAAACTTAAGTGGATCCTATTGACCATCTGGTTATATTATTCGATAGCACTGTCCGTGATATTCTGCTCGTCATTGCCCCAGAGGTTGTTAATGCGCACGGATAAAAAGAACTCTGCTTCCCTGGTACATAGTACGCATCAATACAGAAAGACAAGTGCGTAGAAAGCTCGAACGAATGGCGCAAAACCAGATATGAAGAGGATAAGCCGTGACATTTATCTTGAAAAAATCACACAGAATGCTGTTAATAGCCTAATTGATCTGAGAAAGCTGTATTCTATCAAAAACAACTTTGCCATAGTGGATTCAGGGTAATTTTATCAGAATGAAAAAACCCTTCTGAACCAAAATAACGCGTATCCTCCTTCCCTCCCCACTTCCACTGTGAGTCTGTGCAACCGGTTTGCCACTTTCTTTACTGATAAGTCCCATTATCAGGGAATCTTGATTTGTCATCCCTTTTACCCCAATCTTCAATTTGTTGACTACCGCAACTGAAATGTTTTTATGATTTTATGTTGGTCCTCTGAGGAGATTGTGTGCAGACTTAATCAATGCTTCCTTCCACCAGTACTTGCTCCTTGATCCAATCCTACTTGGTTATTGAAGGTCACATTGAGTGGTTTTTATTCCATCATTACTCATATCATTAATGTGTCTCTCTCATCGGTATTTTCTCCTGAATCTCGGCAAAGCCTGTTATAGTACTCCTATTATTAAGAAATCTTCTCTTACTCATGATGAACTAAAAAATTACAGACATGTATCCAATGTGTCTTTTATATCCAAACTCATTGAAAAAGTCGTAACTCAGCAATCACAGAATCATATCAATGACTGTAACTTGGGTGAAAATCTATCAACAGCTTACAAAGCCAACAACAAGTACATGAACCGCTCTCTTTTTTTAAAACAAGTTTTTTGGAAAAAAACAAACAGCAATGTGTTGTGAATGCGATAGACAGAGGGGAGTATGTCCTTCTTGCACTTCTGGATCTGTCGCAGCATTCGGATACTATCGACACGGTATCATGCTCAAAACGTTTACGATAGAGTGGTTTTGTCTGGAAGTCTTGGCACTGGGTTCATACTCTTTTAAATGTAGAGTAGTTAGTGTATTTATTGATGGTTGTGTTTTCTAACTCAAGCCTAGCCCTCTTGTTTTTGGTGTTCCACAAGGCTCTGTGATTGGGGGCCAATGAAGTTTGGTTATTTTATACCTTTTCCAGTGGGGGACATAATTCGTAACAACATAAAATGTCCCATTTCATCATATGCTGATGATACACATTGTATTTTCCTTTTGTCCTAACATCCCTTGTGCTGCTGAGAAGGCATTGGAAAAAACTTCAAAACTGGATGAACTTCAAATAACTCAAATTGAACAAGTGATAAAACAGAATTTTCATTGCTGGATCCCAATTATCGCTATCAAGCTCCCAAATCCTTGAACTCAAAATGTCAAAGGCATCATGAAAAACCATCTCCAAATGTTCATAACCTCGGGGTCATTTTTGACAGTCAATTCTAATGACAACAGTGAACTCAATTGTTTCCTCTGTCAACCTCCAGCTTCGCAACATCAGAAGAATACAGCATCATTTGGATACGGACATAACACCATGTCGTCCGTTGCCTTATACTTTCCACCTGGACTATACGGTAACAGTCTGGCTCTATGGACTGCAGTCTCAATATCTCCCTCCGCCTCCTTCAATCCCTTCAACCCATAAAGCAGTCCAAGCTAATTTTCTCTGTTCCTAGACGCATGATCCAAGACCTCTCATGAACAATCTTCATTGGCTTCCGGTTAAAAGCCGCATCCCCATATCAAACTCTGTCTTCTTTATTTATAGTGTCGACGACTCTGCTCTCCACAATACCTCAGCTTCAACTTAGTCTAAAGCCAACAGCTTCCAGTGGCTCTGTATACAAGATCGACCCTGGACAGAACTCTCCTTAACATCCCCATGTGTAAGTTTACCTCTGGTTATCAGTCATTCACAGCTGCTGGACCGTCCATCTGGAAACAGCTTGCCGTGGAATATACGGGAAGCTTCATCTCTCCACAAATATTAAAAAGAATGCTGAAAACTCCACTTAGTTTGTTCATAGTAGCCTTAATTTTGGTCTTTGCATTGACTTTTCTAGTTATTCCATTGCTGGTTTTTTGTCATGTTTGTGTGTGTCTTTGCTCTTTTTTGTACATTTTATTTCTGTTGTGCGTTTAGATCAATTTTTTTGGATACCGCCTTAAAATCACCTTTATGTATGATGTATGTTATATTTAATGATTTTTTTGGAGAGCACAAAATTTGTGCAGTTCAACCACAGGCGGTCTATCTTAGGTCTGTAGGTCTAGGTCTGTAGACATATCTGAAAAGTAGAGAGTGCTCAGACCGGAAGTGACCCCTAATGACCTTTAACCTCATGGCGAGCACCAACTTTGATGAGGGGTCCTGAAGCTGATTCAGTTGCAAAGTCCATGTGACTCCAATGTTTTTCTATCCAGATATTTATTAAAGAGTTATTCACATTAAGACCGGAGTTCCCCTTTATGACCTTTGACCCCATGACAATCCACAACTTTGGTGAAGGGTCTCAAGCTTCTTCAGATAAATTCAAGTGCCATACATGTTATCTGTAGGAGGAGTACAATTTTTGTAACAAGGCGGTTTCTCGACCACAAGTCTCTCCTGCTTTCGCGCATAGCTGTAAGACAAAGAGCAACAGACCAGATTGTAATTTGTATGAATGACCGGGTATTCCCAAAAACGTTGTGCAAGCAGGTACAGTGGAGGATTGCAGATATCTCCCTCCCCAACCACCGCCACCCCCCTCCCCAACACCACCCCGCAACACCCAGCCCCTCCCCACACCCCGCAACACAACCCCTCCCCAACACCCCAACACCCTGCAACAACACTCCCACCCTCCCCAACCCGCAACATTGCCACTCCCTCCCCACACCCCCCGCCCGCACACCCCACCCCTCCCCGAATACCCACCTCAACACCCGCACACTTTCGCCCCACACACCCCTCATCAACACCACAACCCCTCCCCAACACCCCGCACGCACCCACCCCCATCCCCCACACCTCGCTCAACACTACACCCCACTCCCTCCTACCCCCTGCCAACACTCCACCCTCCCTCCTCCCTTCCCCAACAATTCCTTTCCGGAGCTTTTCTGTTTTGACGGCCCCTTTATTTTGTTTCTATATCCCCTTTTCCTTGCCATTTCAGTTGGATGTTTCGCACCCCTTTCTTTCTTTATTTTTCAGCCCTTTTCCTTTTGTTTTTTTTTGTTTTGACGCCCCCTATTTATTTTCCCCTTTAAACTCCCAATTTCCTTTCAATCTTTGCGTCCCTTTTCCTTAAACTAGTTTCATTTCAAAACAACCAGCTATTTTTCGTTTTTGTTTCATTTTTTGACGCTCTTTATTTTTCGTTAGCTCCAAATTGCTTTGCTATTTTAGCGCCCTTTAATTCCTTAAACCTTTTTCTCTCAACCATTGTTTCTTTTTGGCGACCCTTTCCTTTTTTTATTCCATGTTTTTTCTTTTCTCCCACTTCTTCTTCCTCTTCAACAACAACAAAACATTTTTAATTTGTATTAGTTCACACATTTTCTTTCCAACTTATTTCACCACCCCTTCGTTATCGCTATTATTTTGCTTTTTGGCGCCCTTCCCTTACTATTTTATCGTTCTCTGTTCTCATTTTTGTCTTGCACTACACATTTTCGCACCCAATTTTGGCGATCCTTAGCTTTCCGTACAGATGACTTCCTTTTGCCATAAGCTGTCTATCTCTTTCACCGTAGTTGTACCATGTTTTTGTTCCCCTTTTTTTTGTTGTTACGTGTGGATTTTCATTTCCTCCCATTCATGCTATTAATGTTGCTGTGGCATTCTTCCGTATTTCAGGTCACTTTCCACTTTCCTTTCCCTTTTCTTCTTTCTCTTCCTTCATTTTTGGCGCCCCCTTTGGCTACCCGGGGGGGGCAAGCGCCCACTTTGGCCCCCCAGGATACGCCAATGTTTGACACCAAACTGGTCTTGTCAACAGTTTGTGTTTATGTTACTTGTTCTTGTCACCAGTTTTGGTCAATATGGATTGTTTTGCATGTCTGAGTATTACCATGTTGATAGAGAAAGAAGAAACTAGTCTGGAGGACAGATCTTGAGAACAGTCGACGTTGTGAACTTTGACCCTATGACTTTGCCTCAAAAATTTTAAACATATTTACAATGTAATAGTTTTTTAAAAAAAGAAAAAACCTATAAAAAATTTTGAAAATTTGCCATTTTTTTTTTTTTTTTTTTTTTTTTTTTTTTTTTAAATATGTTTAGAAGGTCATAAAAGGATATTTCCGTAAATACAGCTCAATCTAGCATTTTGCCCAAATTTGACCTTTGACCCTAATTTTTAAAAATACAAGTTTTGAAAATTTGGACCATTGCCCTCTTAAGACCTTGATCTCAAAAATTAACAAATATGTTTAGAAGGTCTCAGGATCATGTCAGTAAAATTTCAGATCAATCAGACCCATTTTAAAATTTGACTTTCAACCCTGCATGACCTCCATTGATTTGTACTGGTAATTTATAACATAATCTGTGCAAGTAGCATCATGTACTACCTGCTATTTGTAGATATAATTTATGTTTTTTTTTAAAGGTGCTTGTTCCGATCGTCTTTGGGATTACCCGGAAGTAGGTATAAATTGTGATATCAGATAAAAGGCCCGTATTTTCTCATTGTTGTTCCTGAAATTTAGCTTCAAATCCATTTCTTTCTCAAGATATAGATAAAAAAACTACCGTTTTAGTGTTAACCATCAATATTAGCACAGTAGTGAATCGCGCGGCGCCAGTTAGTGCACTATGTATTATCGCGTCTCGCACAGCCCCCCACTCACAACACGCGACAAGTAAGTTTTCCACGGTACTTAATAGTCATTGTGTACTTGGCAGGCTCTCATTCAAGTAGAGAACATGTAGACAAAAATCGGAACAAGCCCCTTTAAAGATATTTAAAACTCAGGCCCAGAAATGCCTTTAATGACATTTGATCCCATTTCATTAAGTAACTTTTGAGGGGTGTCAAAGTATCACCACATCCCTGGTTCACATTTCATACTATGTAATCTGTATAAGAAGAAGTAGGATTTTTAAAAAGAAATCAGGTCATTGCCCCTTGTGACCCCAAATGAACTTTGATCAAATTTCATTAAATTTTATAGGGCCAGGTGTCAAACTTCACCACATACATGGGTCACCTGATCATACTATGTATGTAATATGTGGAAAAGTAGCAGTTTGAAGTTTTGACAGAAAGAAAGAAGAAAGAAAAACCGTACAGAAGAAAAGCACAGTCGAGTTCCTAGACTGTGTAAGAAAACCCGTTATACAGAAGAAAAAACACACTCGAGGAACCTTACAAAACAAAGCACAGTCGAGTCCCTTGACTGCAAGATTAAGCCACCCTTGCTACGAAAGCGGGTATAACATCCGGGTAAGTGGACCCGATACTACATCAGCGTTTGGCACAGGTGGAAGTACTATATTGCAAACAGTGAGACACAAAATTAATGTGGGCCAAGCCCACTTCTATATGGACTCGGACCTAGGTCCGAGCACACATTTTTTGGAAAAACACAACCTTGGAGTCAGCAAAATTCAATTCCTCAGCATGGGGCAGGTCTCCACAACCTCATGGCTTTCCTTCTCATCATGTCTGCATTTAATGTAGTGACCCTGAAGAAGTGAATGAAATATGTGTGATAATGGTCTGGCTGCCCCACAATCTCAACCCTACAAATCAATAACTGCAACTATCAAGCTTTGGAGTTTTTCTGCCTCGTCTACAATTCAGACAGGGGGCGTCATCACTACTCAATCGTGGGGGGGGGGGCATTGTAAATTGTCCAACCCCAACTCACCTCCCAATCTCCCCCCCCCCCCCCCCCCCCCCCCCCCCGCTCTTCGACTTTCGAACCGTGTTTAAAAAAATGTGCATACCGGCGAGCGCAGCAAGCCGATAATTTACAAAAATGTGACCTTTTCAACAGAAACCATGTATGTGTAAGCGAAGGGGGCAGACCCGTCACTCTTGAGGAAGAAACTAACTGAAAATGGAAATTGCCATGGCCGCGAAAGCGGCGTGGTGGTTTCCCCACCTCCGACGCAACGCATGGAACCCACTGCAATGACGCTTCGAAAAACGCATTTCATGAATTTGATGAAACAATTGCAAATTGTAGAAACAAACTTTGAAATGTGTAAGTGATACACTTTATCAATGCCTTACAGGATAATAACGGGAGTAAAGAAAAAAATAGTGATGGTTTAGGTTTCGTGGAACATTTACATGTAAGTGTTCAAGAAAGTTCGTTGTATTATAGCTGACGCATGGTGGTACACCCCTCCGCGGCGACGCACGGCAACCCCTCGCATGGTTACTTTCCAAAACAAAATTTTCTTATGAAAATTTGATAGAAGAAACATTGAACAGTGAGTTCACTTTTAATTCTTCTAGCATGATCAACAGTCTTAAAATCTAATTTAGGGTTTAGTTTTTTGAAATATAAAAATGTTATGAAAGAGTTCATATAAAATCAACCGTGCAGGGGTGGATGGGTTGCGCCCTCCCGCGCTTCGCGTGGAACCCTGCAATATTCACTTTCCAAAACACTTTTTTTTGTGGCAAAGTTGATAGAAATATTTGAAATTCACAATTTTAAAAATGTTGTTTAAAAGTACCCTTTTTTGTGATTTAAGGGATATACTTCTACCTTTTTTTGAAGATGTTACGATGTAAAACGCTTTCCAGTATTTAATGCTGAGGAATATGGCCATCTTTTAAGGTTTTGTATAAAACCTGTCATTACATATTAAAATCTGACAGGCAAATTAGATCCCTTAGAAAAAATGTATTTCATGGTATGCTCCTTCTACAGGTTGTATCATGTATCAAGAAATGTGCTAGAATACTGATGACATGAACTCACATGGTCATTTAATAGTCATTTTCTGACATAATGTACTATTCATTTTTTACACCATTCTATTCTGAAACGAGTGCATCAATGATTCAGTAACCATCATTGGGTATTGTATTAGGAATGCGTAGTTGTGGGTCATAGGTCATGTAGGTCATCAAAGGGTCAAATGACCTATAGCCCATGGGTCTGGCAGTGGTATCTGAGCAAGTTGGTGGCTATACAACTTAACTGGAAAAAGAATGTTTTGATATTGTGGGGCAAGGTCAAGTAGGGTCATTGGAGTCCAAAGGGCATATGGGCCCTAAGAGGGCATTCTGTTGCCTACCATAAGAATTCTGGACCGGTGGGTTTTTAATATTATTTTGACTAGGCGGTCATAGGATTTGGCTATAACCTGTGTTTTGCGATCACGGGAATTGAATGGGACCCCAGGTTTTGCGGTTATTTGTCCTGTAATGACCCTGAGGACCTGTCATGCCTTTCATTTAAAATTTTTGTCATCAACAATCGACCTCACCCACCAAGGTTCGCCTGGATACACCAAGTTTACCCCATTGACCTTGATGACCCTGATGTACCTTGCTGTGACTAACTCTACACACCATAAAAAAACCATATCCATTACGTCAAAGCATGGCCAAGTAGTAACCCAATAACGCCCCCGGATGACCTTTGACCCCAAAATGACCCCTTGAAAACGTGACCACCAAACTCGTATGGAGAAACTCTACCACCATACCCAAACTCATATCCATACGTAAAATCACGGCCAAGCTACCCAAAAATGACCCTGAATGACCTTTGACCCAAAAAGGACCCCTCGAAAAACGTGACCACAAAACTATTACGGCAAAAAAATCTACCACCATACCAAAACAAATATCCAATATCAAAGCACAGAAGTTACCCGATAAAGACCACTGGGAGACCTTTGCCCCAACTGAGGCCCTCGAAAAATGGACCACAAAACTCGTACGGCAAAATCTACCACCATACCAAAACTCAACCATACGTCAAAGCACGGTTAAGTAACCCGCTAACCGACCCTGGATGACCTTTGCAGAGCTGCAACATTGAGATTTTGGAGATTTGATCTTGGAATCAGGGAGATTTGATTAGAATCAGGGGGATTTAAAAACATAGCGAGCATTCAGTGTACTACCTCCTCAAGAGGGATAAGCCAATGGATATTGTCTTAAAGATCAATTGAAAGCTTCCAATTAAGGAACTGTCAGAGGAACGTAGTCCATTTGGATTTTTTTTTAAAAGAATGACCTGAAAAAAAGTTGAAGTAGTAAAAGTCAAACTTTAAGGTTGTGTAATTGAACAACGAAGCCACCCTACATAGTTATTGAACTGCATCATGGAGTAGACTCTTTAAAAATAAAGCTGTCCCGAAAAAAAATGATAGGGCTCCGCCGTATGACAGCCCCCCATGTAAGGACAACTGTCTAGTAGGAAAACTAATTACATATGGAGATTTTAAAAAAAAAAAAATTATTGAAATGAAAAGTCGAAAGTAAAGTCACTTTAAAGGGCTCGCCGTCTGACAGACCCCGTTGAGGGACTGTCAGTGGGAAAAGTCCACAACCAGGCACTATAATAAATATAACCCCTAACACTTTTGCACTAATAGCAATGATGGAAGCAATCTTCAACAAAGGCAAACAGCAAAAATCAACAGGTTCATTATCTTGTCGGCCTATCCCTTGCACAATGGAGGTTAATTGTTCAACTTTTAAGTCACAGCATAGCCTATAGCAGTTAAGGTTGGTTAAATATAAAAAGATTGCTGTGCTTGCGGTCCATCCGAAAGTAGGTGAGGAAAAAAAAAAAAAACTATGTCAGAAACCAAAGACATATTATCTTATAAGAAATGTGTTACTTATTTTCTACGTGATGATATGTTTGAATTTTATCTCAACAAACACCATCCTTTCCATGACCCGAATGACCTGTGACCCCAAAATGACCCATCGAAAAATGGACCACAAAACTCGTCGTCGGAGCTCTACCACCACACCAAAATTCATATCCGTAGAAAAGGACGTTGAAACACATAGCCGGAACAAACCCACAAGCCCAAAAGTTGTTTTTTTAGTAATATTTAGATTGTGACCAAATGGGGCAACAGGTCACATAGGGCCATTAGAGTCAAAGGGCACATTGGGTCATTCATAGGTCATCTGCGGCATACAAGTAAGAGTCTGGACAGTGGTTCACTAGTTTTGTCATAGAATTTATTTAGAAGTGTGTTATTATGTAGATTGACAAAATGGTTCAAGGCCATATAGGGTCATTGAGGCCCCTTAGTATCTCATAGGAGGACTTGGGTCAGTGGTTTCTTTGACTACGTGTGAAGGCTGAGCGGGCAAATAGACACTAAACATTTTACATTCACACTCCAGGTTCCCACGGCACTGACTTACAATGATCTGTAATGCAGCAAGCTTGATAACAATGGTATAGCATATCTTTTACAGCAATACATTGACGTTTGGTTGCACACGTAATAAAGTATATCAGAGTGGTCATGACATACTGGTAGCAGAAGGCAATGTCGGGTTTTTTGCGGTTGGTTTTTAAAAAAAAATTTCTCTATAATTTCGTATACTGTTTCAGGACACGTTGGGGGAATATCCTCGATCAAAAATAGAGGATTATTATTGACACAACTTTCGCTGACTCTGTTGAACAATTTTTAGGATATTCTAGTCGAAATGGTAATGAATTTCTGGCAGATGTGTTCCGAAGATTTCTACTTAAGTATTGATATCCTTACCGACACTTATTTCAACATTTTCAGCTTTTCAACGAAGCGGGATATTAAAAAGGTAACAAGTCGATATGTTAGGCCAGTTCACGGTCATGTAGTGGAGCACCGTCGACACAAATATCTTAAAACAGTCAAAAGTAAGGCAAGCGCTGGTTGTCGTCCCAACTCGCAATAGAATATAGTATCCCAGTGTAAAGGGTTATTAAAAATATTCCGAGTAGCCCACCGCTGTTCGCACAAGTGAATTCCCTCTTTTGTTTATCATATTTATAGGATCAAAATATTTATATCTATAAACTAATTATTAAAGTGCCTTCAAATTTCAAGGACCACTTATAAATTCCAGAGAAGGGGCTTTCAACAGTTCACGGTGGCTTAAACGTCAACGTATCGTGTTACATTTAAAGCCCCAATTTTCCGCTTTAAAAATGGCAAATTCCGATTTTTTCCGCCTTTGTAAAATTTTCCGAAAATGGCAATTGTCCGCAATTTTCGCTTGCCTTGAAGAGTATTGCGACCTTCTAAAACTCCTACACCAAAGCTACAGTAACCTGGCAAAAATCGCGATCGACGACCCGGCTAATATATGCAGTACATAAATAATGCTACCGTACAAAGTTTTACTAGGTGACAGACTTACGCCGCCGGCACTTTTTAAAGGCATAATTTTCAAGTGTAATTACAAAATCGGGCCTTGACACCCGAGTGTAAACCCGATCCAGTGAGTCCGTTTCACCGTACACGTGGTTATACGTCTTGGAAAATACCCACGATCTATTTTTAGGTGCGACTGCGACAAAGCACATTCTTGACAGCATTGCGTCATTTTCGAGCAAGATGGTCAGTCGGGTCATCGTGATCGCAAGTACATCAACGACGATCGCGATGCAAGATTGTAGCAATCGTCTTTGATATACTTTCCAATGGTCTATCAGAATTCTAACCAGGCGGGGTTGGAGATTGATAGGGGTCATGGCATGGTAAAACATGCTCATTTTGTTTTCTATATTCTGAATCCATCTGTTTATATTCGTAGATTTACTTAGGGAAAGTGCAAAGTAATTTACTTTTTTTGACCTCTCAAATTGCATTTTCCGCGTTTTAACCTAAATTCCGCGAATTCCGGATTTCCGCCAAAACTGGGCTTTAGTTACATAGTTAGAGGAAACAGCCGCCATGGCATGTATACATGGCGCAGGCAATGTCCATGGTCTCTTTGAAAAGCCAACAAGAACTTAATCATGACAACCAGATAAGGTTTCCACGTTAACACAAAATTGTTTATCAAAGACCTTCCACAAACATATAACCAAATATACATAACTAAAAAAATTCTAATTTGCCGTCGAAACAACAACCAACAAAACCAACTTTAACCCCTCTATACAATAAACACTATGCATAGTCAGTATAAATGCCAAATGGGAAACAAGAGATTGCCTTCTACAAAGGACGATACCACGAACCAAATTTGCTAAGGTTACGGACTTCTTAGAGTACTGTGTAAAATTATATGTCGAACAAAAGTGAGTCACATTTTCGCTCATAGCTTCCAAACAAACATTCATTTGGCTCTGAAAATTTACAGGTAAAGGAGAACAAAGTAGATTTCTCTGATACAAATGTGACCACCTTTACTGGTGACATCTGGGGCGGCTCTGGGGACGAGGCTATTAGCGATGGTCCCGGCTTTAAAGACTGGATATTATAATGTGTAAGGTATTTGTTTTGAAGATGTTTCGTGTTTTTTGGCTGCGGCATATTGCAATTGAGTCATGTTTACCAATTTTTAAAAGTATCAAATACAGTGGTGTGCTATCGAAAAACGAACTATTTTTTGGGGAACGATTTTGTGTATTCCACATGTGGGATTCACGATCCTCTTGAATTTCAACATGTGGAAAAACACCGGTCCGATTGTATTTCCACATGTGGAAATTCACCGAAAAATGTGTATTTCCACATCCTGTATTTGTGGCAATACACTATATACGCTTCCTCTTTTACATGTGGGAAGATTCACCAATCGCTTGTATTACGCATGTGGATATCGCTGAAATTCGTGTTTGTATTGCCACATGTGGATATTCACCGAAAAATGTGTATCTACGAACGTTGGTATATTCACAGATCTCGTGAATGTCCAATGGGTATATTCACCGAAAAATGTTTATTTCCGCATGTGGATATTCGCTAAATTTGGTATTTCCCTGTGGATATTAGCCGAAAAATTGTATTCCGCCGTTGGTATTCAACCGAGGTTATCCAGCACGTCACCAGCTCCCGTTGCAATCCACATTTGGATATTCCCGAATACTGCGATCTCCGATTGTTGTATATTCATGATCCCTGGTATATCCACAGTGGAGATTCACCGATCCCCAAAAGGACAAACAACATTAAGAGGGTCAAAAATCAGGTATTAAAATGAGAACAATTATCCATGTACCATAGAATATCAGAGGAGGTGAAGTAAAGACTTAAAGTTTAAAATCATGCTCATTTAATACCGTACAAAAAACTAACTTGGAGCTGGATAAATTCAGATCTGGTGTCGAGATGAACAGGACTTGAATTGGAGTAATTGCATGGTTGGTTGAATTGGGTTATCATCCATTGAAATCGGCCATATTGCGGCACCGCTTAGTGTGCAGCGTGTTTATGAATCATTGGGTGGTAGCAGGAGATGATAGCTGTGTTTTTCTGGCCGTTTGTATGAGTGTGGTAATGAGGTTTAGGAAAAAATAATTTAGCATAGGTGAGCAGATTCAATTTGAACCAATTCCCACGACAAAAAATATCGCGAAAACTGGCTACTTTGACTCTGATTTTGCTCAAATCTTGTGTTCGATTTAGAAGAGAGCAGAATGCAAATGAAGACAGAAAAATGATCTTTTTTTTTTTTACAATTTTTAAAAATTGAATCTAATTCTGAACTTCTAAAAAAGATCCTTAAACGAATGTAAATTAGAGTGGCAGACTATCCCTGTTTGAAGATTTGAGAGTAGAATCGTCAAATTTTTGATTATACGAGCTCTTTAGAAAGAGTGAGAAGAGAATGTTCTTCTCTGGGGATTTTTTGTTGGCAAGTCTCGTCATCAGGTGCACTAGCATACCAGAACATTTCTTGCCATTTTGTTATTGCGAGTTCAGGAAGGAATTCTGCCAAGAAGTTCTGCACAACGAGAATCAGTATGGGACCTGTTTTATGTTAAATATAGGGAACTATACGTATTCTCAAATTAATTGTGAAGGGACCTTTTTAAAGATTTGGCGAAGTTGAAAACTGAGAATCAAGGAGAAAATCGATATGGTACCAAGTGGTCAATCAATAGAGTCTCAAAGGATCAAGATGGGTCAACGCCCAACTTCTAAGGGAGACAGACGCCTGTCCAATCACAAGTCAGCAGCATCTATAATAGTGACCAAAGGTCACACAGCCCAGTAACAAAACATTGTGTATAGCGTGGAAGAACATGGGAAAAGACAAAGAACATTGGCTCACAGTTATCATTCACCATACATGAGTCAATTAAGCTCGGTTCTGAGAGTGGGGACTGTTTGAGAAATGGCCCCTTTTAGAACCCACGTAAGCTTCAAATATAGCAAGAACGAAAGCTGGTATATAGAGTTCACACTCTTATAATATCAGTTAAATTTAGTTTTCCTTCACATTCCCAAACACTGGATGAATCAGCAGGAGTTAGAGAAGGAAATATGTTTGTATGAAGACGGCATCGCTAGGCCTATATACACAATTCAAAGAGCCTCTCGTAGAATCTTGTAGTGTGTAAATAGTGGAATACTACGAGTAATTCCTATTCTAAAATTTTCACAAAACTAACAGGGTGTTTTCTCAACTGCACCGTTAAATGCTATACAACTTCGTGAAGACCAAACGACTGGCCTTATAGGCCCGGCAATTTGTAGTCCATAAGAAATCGTCAAACGATATGGACTCAAAACCTGTATTGTTGATTTACATAGAATGACAATTCTATGTATAAGAAGAAACGAAAGCATGGAAAGGATGTGATCCTCTCCGTAGCAGCTGCAACTGATGACGGGAACTATCCCAGAAACGCGTCTTGCTACTCTCTTAAAATGAAAGAGTGAAAAATCACTCTGAATTTCGAGTTATTTTAAATTAACTCTAATCGAGTGGCTTTTAGCTCTAAAAGAGCGAGAAAATGTAACCCGACACCCTCACTCGCGGTTAACAGAGGTCACTCTCTTACCGAGTGGTTCAAAATGCCACTCTTCTTCGGAGTGAAGCCCGCTCTGAACTCTTATCGACCGGGTTTTAACTCTAAAAGAGTGAGAAATGCTCACTCTTTTCCGGAGTGAACTAATAGCCAATCAGAAACGCCGCAAATCGCGTGATTATTTTCGAACAACATGGCGGACGAGTTAAGTGAGACCGTCAGCAACGGTTGAACGAAGTTGAAATTAGTGAAGAAATCATAGATATCTTCACGGGTGAGTATATTGTATGTGTCGGTCACAGTTCATAGCATTTACAGACAAAGTGTGGAGAAGCATTAAATGTTATTTACTGTATTATCACTCGTACATACGGTAGTCTGCGCCAGGCTCCCGGCCAGGCTAGGCTTACACATGTACGAATCGCACAAATCAGGCAGGTCACGGGCATGCATACCGTGATCGTGCACGTCATGCATGCCACAATCATGCATGTCTCACTGAATCATGCCAATGATGCGCCACAATATTCATTCATGTCACGATGCTATGAATTATGACCTACACATACAATATACTCACCAAACAAACAAAATTCCTAACGAATCACAACTCTATAACAGTGACTAGTTCACTCTAAAAGGGAGTTATCAGTTCACTCTTTCATTAGAGTTATTTTGTTCACTCTTTAATTTTGAGGGGATCTCACTCTAAAAGATGCGTCCAATCAGCTGGCTCTTTTTGGAGGAAGAGTTCACTCTTTTAGAGTGGTTTTTTCAATCTTTCGTTTTAAGAGAGTAACTGAATGCTTTTGCATGACACATCCATGTGTGCGGTTGTGTAAGTAGTTTCGTAGTTGGTCAAATTATGTTCATATGATTGCCATTTTACAAAACTTAACATACTTACAGAGCTTAGACACTTATGTTATATGGGAGTAGTAATTAACATAAGTCTGGACCGCTGTTTGCATGTGTATGATGCCACAGTTACCTAAGTAGGCACAATTAACATTGATTATCATTCTGTGGAAATGCTGACTGTTCTTATACATATAGGGCCGCGAAAAAAATTATGCTATTTCCTATGATGGGAGCATTTTGGTTAATCTGGACCGATTTCAGTATGTGTCTAAAACTTACCACTGCTGAAATTAAGATGTATGCGGTGAAATACATTAGCGCTCTCTGCAAAAAGGGCCAGGAAATCTATGCTACTTACGTGATGATTTAGTATAAGTTGGACGGCTTTGGTATGTCTGTATACAGATTACGCACGTGTTAAAACCAGGGCTCAATGATAAGTTATATGTAATATACTGATGGCTCGGGCCTGGGGAAATAGCAGTACTTTTCCTTGTGACTGCTAGATTTTTGTTACGGGTTTGCAAAATCTATCTCATCACTTCTATACATGGAGTGACGGAGTAAAGCAATATATACACGTCGGTGGCAGGTTTTTGTAGGAGAAACACCTGTTATCAGGGTATTTGATATCACGAACAAATATACAGTCTGTGACAGGGCTTATTATGATAGACCCATTTTCAGATTCGTATGTGTTGGTGGTTTTGATAGTGATTGGCGGTTAGTTTCTCCGATTCCTGGTTTGCGGAATGGATCGTATACGATTTGAAATCAATTGACAGTGATGTTTGATTTAAAGGGTAGGTTTGACTTACATACTTGTCGTACTGATTAATGGCACTCTGCGGAACTAGCGGGGCTATTGTCAGAAAAGTTACTTCAAAAAGATGGTTTTCTACTTAGAAATCGGTATTTCAGGTTTCACCTTAATCCCCGACATGATTTATATAGGCCTATATTTAGAATTCAAGACTATGTTATTTTTTAACTTTTTATATTTTTTCACACCATTTAGCTTATTCTGAAAGAGCCAATAGTAGATTAGATAGTTGGGCAAAAATATTTTGAATGACAGGTCAATCGTTTTGAAACGTGAGCCACGATGAGTTTGAATTGGACATTGTCATGGTTGGCATGATGGAATTGTATGAAAGATCAGCGAAATTCTTGTTGTCTGCCATGACGAGTCAGTACATCTTTTGTTAAGGGAATTGTTGGGTTCTTGTGATCAATAATGTCAATAAGGGAGGGATGCTAGTGTTGGTTTTAAGAAAGACTATATTGAGCCTGTCATTAATGAGTTTTAATACATGAGTTCGATTTGATTGGCTGTTAAGCACGAATGTTCCATTACGATCATTTTAACAGTGCTGGCTTGATTGGCCAAGATGAACTACTTTTAGAAAACAATCCAATATGCGGAGATACACATTTTTCGGTGAAGATCCACATGTGGAAAGTACGGAGATATGGAATATAACAACGTGCGGAGATACACATTTTCGGTGAAGAATCCACATGTGGAAAATTCACGGAGATTGGAATATAATCAACGTGCGGAGATACCACATTTTCGGTGAATATCACATTGGAAATACACATTTTTTCGGTGAAGATCCACATGCGGGAATACAAGCGGACCGGTGAATTTACCCACATGCGGAGAGATACACAATTTTTCGGTGAATATCCACATGTGGAATGCAAGCGGAACGGTTTGTATTTCCACATGTGGATATTCAAGGGGATTGGTGAATTTCCACATGTGGAAAACACCAAATCGTGCTCAATTTAATACCTGCTAAAAACATAACCTAAGTTCTTCATATCTATTTTTTATCGCAGGTATTTGCTGCTGTTATAGAACATATTTTAAAATTATTGGATTTGGCTTCCATCTTGAATTTGAAATATGACTTAATGTTACAAGTGCCATACACTTGTTCATTGGATCCTATAGTATATCTAGTAACTCCATAGTTTGATAATATAGGGTTGAATAGATAATTATCGGTTATGGCGACGCCATCTTGGATTTCTCAAAACGCCCAAGGATGCCCAGATGGCACCCGGCAGATTCTTATTATACACACCCTAATCTATCATTTTCAGCAAAATATTGTGTATATACTCAACTGTACGGTCACATGAATGTTCTCTCTGACTATTAGTTGGGGAGCAAGCTGAAGTCCCATGTGCATTTTGTGGTGAAAGCAAACGACCTGTCTAGATATCTGCAGGGGGGTCTAAAAGAACATGAAAAACCATGTTGCCAAAAATGTAGTCATGTAGGAGGGTGGTTCTTGGCCCTTTTTCAAAATGGCCACCAAAAGCATGAAATATGGTCTAAAATGTGATAAAATAAGAAGGAATTCATTTTGATTTTGTGGCAATAAAATGTGGAAATGCATTTTTAAACTTATAAATCAGGGATAAGTATGTACAATTCCATATAACTGCTTTAATGTTGAAACAAACCATCAAATAGTGAAAACAAGGCGGTTCTCGAACCATAAGTCTCGCCTGCTTTCGCGCATAAATGTAAGACAAAAGGCAGCACACCAGAGTGCAATTAACTGTGCAAGTCCAGGGTGTCCCCAAAAAGTTGTGCAAGCAACGTGGGACACTTTTTGATTTTTTTAACATAGTTAATCGTTTTCTACGCATTTTTTTCATATAGTGACATTGATTAGAAGTTTATTTCAGGGGGTGCACGAACACCCCTTCTACCCACTAGACTATATAAACTCCAATTTCTCAACTAGTTTTACTTCCCACTCTTTCATTTGACACCACCCTAGGGGTCACAACATTTTCCATTGTGGAGATATTAATCATGAGAAGTCCTCAACAAGAGCATAACTAAGATGTTTTGGAGTAGCACCCCCGGGTTTGCATTTTTAAAGTATTCTATACCTCTCACTCTTTCATTTGACACCACCCTAGGCGTCACAACATTTTCCGTTGTGGAGATATTAATTTTGAAAAGTCCCCCACATGAGCACAAGAGATGTTTAAGAGTAGCACCCCCGGGTTTGCATTTATAGTATTCTATACTTCTCACACTTTCATTTGATACCACCATAGAGGTCACAACATCTTCCGTTTTGGAGATATTAATCTTGAAATGTCCCCAACATAATCATAACAAGGCGGTTCTCGAACCACAGAGGTCCCCCACCCGTCGCAATAGTAAATGGAGGGAAATATAATTTTAAGATGGAGAATTGTAATGGAAATAAGTGGTTCTCAAAACACTGAGGCTGCTGCCATAGCAGTTGGAATTTGATGTTATCAAATGTTGACTACATTGACCATACAACTATTTGTACTTATTTGACCTTAGATGACCCTACTTGACCTTGAAATGACCTTCACAATTTTCGGTTTAGAAATGTTGACCACATCCACAAAGTTTCATGACCTACCACATGTTGAGTTAGTTGACCTTGAATAACCCCACGACCTTGAAATGACCTTCAAAATTTTCGGCAATGAAAGCGTACTACACCCATCAGTTTTCATGACCATACTACCATGTGTATGGATTTGACCTTGGATGACCCCACATGACCTTGAAATGACCATCAAAATTTTTGGCACTGAATGTTGACCACACCCACCAAGTTTCATCATCCTACCACTTACTTAGTGGTTTGACCTTGAATGACCCGACATAACCTTGAAATGACCTTCAATTTTTTCGGCAATGAATGTTGACCACACCCACCAAGTTTCATCATCCTACCACATTTGACAAGGGTTATAGCAATATTATCCCATTTGACCTTGAATGACCCCACATGACCTTGAAATGACCTTCAAATTTTTCGGCAATGAATGTTGACCACACCCACCAAGTTTCATCATCCTGCCACAATTGCCAAGGCTTATAGCAATTTAATCCCATTTTTGACCTCATTTGACCTTTGACCCATGCCACATGCCCCACCTCCGAACTCATCCACCGTCTACTTGGGTGACATCTATGGTGCGAAGATGGACACCCATACTTGCTTAGATCAAAAGATATCGTGTTTACAAGGCTTATAACAATATATCCTATTTTTGACCAAATTTGACCCTATTTTTGACCATATTTGACCTTTGACCTATGTCACATGACCCACTTTACATCCCAGCCAACGCCTACTTGAGATGCATCTATGTTGCGAAGATGGACACCCACACTTGCTTAGATCCAGAGATATTGCTTGGGACGCACGCATACACACATGCACACACGGACGCAGGGCATTTCTATAGTCCCCTTTGCCAACTAAAGTTGGCGGGGGACCAACAAAGAGATATTTAGGAGTAGCACCCCCGGGTTTGCATTTATAGTATTCTTTATTTCCTGCTCTTTCATTTGACACCACCCCAAGGGTCACAACATTTTCTATTGTGGAGATATTAATCATGAAAAGTCATGCAAAAATCCCTTAAAATTCACTAAATTTAGTAAAAATATGAAAATTTATTCAATTTGGCAACACTATTTTGGAAAAAAATCATGTGACCACATTTTAAATTTGAGTGTCATACGAGGCCCGGAAGGCAGTGAAATGCCCAATTTTACATATTTTCACATTTTCCAAGAAATGTAAACAGGCTGGCAACCCAAAAGACTGACCCATGTGCAACCACCAGAACTAGAAAAACCCTTTCAATGAAAACATGGGCACTGATCTAGCTATATCTATTGATGAAATACCTTTGTTGTGGTATACAGTGTGAGTCAAAATGATTGTTCCCCGATGAATCAAAAAATATTAATATTTGTTATCTTTTTAGAATATTATTATATATTTTATATTAACAAATAATTACTTCTTAATCACCATATCAAAAATCCCGAGATTCAAGCATTTTATTTTCAAGTTATGGCCTCATTTTTAGAGGGCTCCGGAAATGCCGCGTGTACAAATTTAGTACAGTAAACCATAGAAGATGAGTAAACATGTTAACAATGTAATTCACAAACCAGGATCCAGAAAAAACGAGATAGGCAAAGAACTTTCTTGTTTGTTGCATTTATTCACCACAGTGAAGCACAAAATTATTAATATTTATCATGAAAGAAAATTGTTCCAAAAAGTCTGACCTTTGACCTTTAGCCAACTAAGGTGTATCACTTAAATTGAAACCTGGTTTTGGTGTGTATTTTTTAAATATCTTTTTGTTTTGCCTTGGTTAATAGTTAAAAACGAGTTCATTCCAAACCTTGAAGAATTCTAAACAGTCAAAATATAATTGCACTTGTTGTTGCATTAATCCCAACTTAATAATAACTGGAATGTGTTATACTCATTGGGGCATTTATTACCATTTATCCACCAGAGCACACATTAGGTATCCCTTTGAAATTTGCGCTTCAATTACCAAATCAATAGAATCTTGTACAAAGGCAAATCTGAGGGCCTTTATTTAAATGAGTGCAAATATTGATTGCCTGAACCAAAATGAAAAATTCAAAATTCCTGTGAAAGCTATTTAAATGTACTTTTGAAGTATTTACAATTTTAAGAGCTACCTTGCACAGTTTGACAAGAAAAAAATCAGGATATTTGGGGAACAAACATTTTGACTCACACTGTACTCCCCCCTCCCCATTTTTGCTTTGATAAGTCCTCTTGTTTTGTACACCACCAAATCACACACAGCCATATACTGCCAAATAAACACGTGCTGACCTAATTTATTGTAAGGTGGTGTATTTCACACTGAACATTGACAACCTGAGCAAATTTGGTTGAAATGGACCAAGCATTTGGCATTAGTTGCAATTTTAAAATAATCAAAGAATGCCCCTTTAATTAGCACACATGCACTTTGACCGCAATTATGATTCACACAAAAGATGTACCCGCAAGTAATCTCATGTAGCAAAGGAATTTTGCACATCCACTGTACCATTTCAGCGATACAGCAATTACGCATATTTAATTAGATCAATTGCATCAAACAATGCCCCTTTAATTGGCCCACATGCACTTTGACCGCAATTATGATTCACACAAAAGATGTACGGTATATTAGTCTCATGTAGCAAAGGAATTTTGCATATCCACTGTACCATTTCAGCGATACAGCAATTACGCATATTTAATTAGATCAACTGTATCAAAAAATGCCCCTTTAATCGGTACGCATGTACTTTGACCCAATTATGATTCGCACAAAAGATGGATGGCATAGTATTCTTTCATGTTGCGAAGGAATGTTGCCCATCCGATGTACCGTTTCAGAGATACAGTAATTATGCATATTTAATTAGCTCATTTGCATACCTAAGCCGCACATATGTCGCACTTTCCAATTGCATGAAAGATGCGCATCGTGATAGGCTTTCATGCAGCGAAGGAATTTTACATATCCGATGTACCGTTTCAAAATTATAGCAATTACGCTGATTTGTGCATATTAATTAGCTCATTTGCATATTTAATTTGCCCAAAATACGCCCAAAATCTAATCAGGTCGAGAACTCCTCAGCCCGCTTCCTTCCACCAAGTTACATCATTATACGCCATACGGAACTCCAGAAAACTTGTACACAAGCCTTGCGGGAAAATTTTGTAAATTATGCAAATTAGGTACTTAATTAGCATATTTTACGCCCAAAATCTAATCAGGTCGAGAACTCGTCGACCCGCTTCTTTCCACCAAGTTACATTATCGTAGCCCTTACGGAACTCTAGATAAATCTTACACAAGCCATGAACACGGACGGCAGACAGAAAGACAGACAGACGGACAGACAGACAGACAGACAAGTGATTACTAAGTCTCTGCCGAACAAAGTTCAGGCGAGACAAAAATGAATATATTTGAGATTTGTCATACTATCTCCCGCAAATAGACATACAGTGGCGGCATCTTAAAATCTGCACAAAACAGCTGATTGTGGTTTACACCAGTACAAAATAAAAAAGATCAATAATGTTTGTATTTGAGGTCAAACTGCATTGATCACGGTGCACAATATCACGCTGAAAATCTGTGATATTCACCAGGAAAGGCTTTTTTGATCTCAAGTCGCAGTTTTGATACGCACGTATAGAAATTACAGAATCAGATAAAAAGTACTGCCTTGTCTTTAATACACAGATTTCAAGCCAACCACTTGCAGGTTATGTTCGCATATCCATGCCATTAACAAAAAAATAAAAATATGAATTTTGATGATTTTTTTTATGTTTCGGATTAGCAAATTCGCTGCTAATTCCTTAAGTGATTATCAATCGATGGGAATCTTTTACAGCTATCATTTGCTACGTATATTCGTTCTTTACCTCGGTTTCGTATCCCGTGTTTGTTCACGATATTTGGCATTGTTTCTATACCATGTAGCAGATTTGAATCGAATATCACACTATTCACATCTTCTAGATGTTTTTGAATTTCAGGATACTTACATCACCATACCTGGCATGATCCGATATGTGGGTCAAGAGGGAGATTTTCAGGGGGAATTGGGGATTTTGATTGTCACAGGGAAAAGTTGTTCCATTATGGACAGACTCCTGAATTATTATATTATTTTCCTGTATTTAGTAATTATTTTTAAATCATGTTGGTTAAATTGAATAATATAAATTCTGATGAGGAGATGGAAAATATGAAACTGCACGGTGTTGTTGCAATAAGCAATTATTATCGGTGTGACCTAGTTTAATGGACTAGTTGTGAAACATCCTGGGAAGAAAAATGTCAGAAAGACGTCCGACGGTTATAGAGGACAATAGTGTTCTTATCATCTTCATTCTAAGAATTGAATAGAGGTTCTTTGTTAGCCTAGAGGAAGCAAGATTGCACAACTGTAGATGAACAATAGACTTTGTGTACACTGCTGTCACAACACTGCGAGCGCAGGATGTGGTGGAAGATGGTGACCTTCCTTTTAAAACATGTTTCAGCCAAACGAAAAGGATTGCGAAATTTCAACTTGTCTCCGCGTGTTTGTTGAATCATGGGAAATTTTGCCTAAGGGACAACTTGTGTTGCAAGTTATTCGTCTGTGCCAAGTTGTCAAGAGATTTCATCGAGTTGTAGACCTCTCAAAACAGAAGGTGGAGAACTTCAGACATTTGATATTATAAAAATCAAGTTATATATAAAATTCTGAAAAGTTGTCAGATTTGTCAGCACAATTTGGTGGCCTTTGGAAAAAAAAAACAAAGGAACATAAAAGTCCCTGCGGACCAATTCTTTCCCAGTGACATCACTTTATGCACTGAGTAAAAAAAACCTGTATGGAATATGTTATACCATCAAGCTGCAGTTATAGTTCCAGTGTTTCTCCAAGGTCTACGAGTTTATAAAATAATCGGCCCGGTTTCTAGACTAGGGCTGGTATCGACAAGGCTGTTGTCGACAAGGTTGGCGACCATGCCACTTCTTCCTGGCCATGGCGACAACATGGAAATTTGCACACACAAATAATTCATGTGGAGGGAGTCGTCTTACCGCTTTTGTAACCAGCCTATTCCAGCAATCAAACTAATTGTAATTCCAACTGGCCTCCTATTGAATTATGAATCTTGAAATAAATTTAAACCATACTTTCTACTTTCACCCCCAAACCTGTTTTCAATAAGGAATTCTAACCAAATAGTGAAAAAAATAGTTTTGTTAATTATATCATTTAATAAATAGCCCCAAATGACCTCAGAAGTTGGTCCATTTTGCGTAGAAGTCAACCAACCTCCCAATGGGGCCGGGGCTAGTAAAGTGGGAGTTTTGAAAAGAGTCAAAGTTGAGGGTAATTGTTCCATCCAGTTCTCAATCTAAACCTTTTCAGTTACTATAAAGTATAATAAAAACAAAAATTGAGAATTGGCATTCAAAAATTGATTGTCGACAATTGTCGCAATCGGGTTTGTTTATGATTACCAACATGTCGACAAAGAAAACACAAACCGAGTACACTCTAGTCTGACCAAAAGGAACTTTGCGATTTCGCGCGAAACTAGTTGAACGTGTACCAGCAAGAATTGTGTCGCCAAGATTATGTGGACCTGATTCTACAAAAGACTGGTGCGCAACCCAACCAAGAACTGTTGTAGGATGTAATGAGTTGTGTGTTTAATTTGATTTTACTAGGTAAGAAGTATAGATAATCATTTGGTGGTATGGTTGATTGTTTATATTGCGTGATTTAATTTATGTATTAAAATCATTACTTTGAATTTTTACAATCTTGGCAAGTCAATCTTCTTCCAAATCGTCATTGTGAATTTTGTTTTATGAACCACGGGAAGTTACTTTTCGCTGACCTTGAGTACTTCTCGTACAATTATCTTAGTTTATCAGTTAACATTCTCTATCAATATTGATATTTTGAAATAAATAATGAATCTTAAATTGAATCAGGACTTGATAGTTTTTGATCAGGTAGAGGGGTTTTTAGGTATCTAACATTCAACATGGCTCATTACTGTCTCAAATGGTCAGTTTTGTAATTATAAAATTTATATCGCACTGAAACCGCATGATGGATTTTTTTGGTGGGGTTTTAGTCTCATTGGTTATGTGAATAATTAATGATCGCATCAATCAATGACATGCGACCATTTCACCAATCCATTCATCTCTTGTTAATTCCAAAAGAAGAGTATTACAATATTCAAGACTTGAATAAGGGCATTAATGGCAATAAAGGTTTGTATTTTTGGTTTTTAACCCCCCCCCCCCATAAAATCTGTCATTCACAGTTGCCTGATCCTCACCATAATAAGAAAACATATACACTGTTTTGTTAACTTTCCATTACATTTTAGGCATGCTAGAATACTTCAGAGACAAATAATTTCCCCCCTAATCTTTTTTTCAGTGACAGCTGAGGACGGGTTGGGAGGGGGAACAATATGTCTTCCCAACATGTTTGCTAAAGGTCTTCCCCGTATCAACAACATATTTGCCTGCCTTTGATGGAACTCTGTTTATTATATAGACATTGCTGTTGCTTTCATCACACAAATTTGTTCCTTCTAGCCTATGTTTAGGATTTTTTTTTAAACATTTTTTTCGGGGGGGGGGGGGGTCTATAATGTCTTCCCAAATGTTTGCTAAAGGTTCCCAGTATAACATAACATAATTATTTGTCCTGCTTTGATGGGACTCTGTGTGTATCATATAGACTTTTGCTGTGCTTTCATCCCCCAAATATTGTTTCATGACATTCTAGCTTATTTTTTAGGCATTATTAACATTTTCTTTTCTCGGCGGGCATTTTGAAAATAGCCTAAAAGTACCCCCTACAAAGGGCTGCAGTTTTGGCAACATTTTTTTCTTGTTCTTTTTGACTTCCTGAAGCTATCTAGACATGTGGCTTACTTTCACCACAAAATGCACACTGGACTTTATTTCATGACATGTTGCTCCCTCACTATATATTGTTTGCACAAAAAAAAATGCAAAATGACATGGATCAGAGAAAACTTTCATGGATCAATAGCATGTTTAAACAGATTTGAAATAGATCTTGGATGAGAGTTCTTTTCATAAAAATATTGCACAAAATCAACTTAATCAGATGAAAGTTTCATTGATCAATGACATGTTTTAAAACGAATTTGAAACAGATTAAGTATTTTGGATAAGAGTTTATTTTCTTAACAATACTGCACAAATAACACTGTTCTAAAGACACTTTAATAACTCTTGCCTTGTCCACAAAGTCAAGTTTGAAAATGTTATAAACGTTAGCTTCTTGAGCTTGGCAAAGAAAGTATTATAATTATGTCTGTTATCTTAGTTTTTAATTAAGTCTTCCTTCAACGTTGATTTCTACCATTGGACTTGAAGAATTTTCTTCCAGCTTATGGCAATGGACAACTTAAAATAGTTAAATTTAGAGAATAAAGTTATTGAAAAACGATCTTGTTTTCGCCAACTGGACCAGGTGATAATTGACTCTTTGGATGTTTACAATAGCTTACAATGTTTAAAATTAATAATCTAATATAATTAATGCACCGATTATCATTGAATTCACTGAATCTGATTTGCACTATACTCCTGTGAAGCAAAGGTCAGAAAGTTACAATGGATACATCGAAAAAACATAACGGCGAATCTAATTTTCAATGTTGGTGTGGTCTATTCACAGTAATTTTTTCAACACCTAATTCTTACTGTTTGAGTAAATATTAAGGAATATTAAAGGCAATTGGTTAAGCTTAGTTCATTTCCCAATTGAGTATTTAAAGCAACCGTTCCACTTCAATGTATTGAATGGAACATTCAAGCATTCAGGTAAACAAAAAAAAATACAGCAAGTAAACTTGTGTCATCCCCCTGGCAAGATGGCAATCTAAAACATGCTTTCAGATGACCTTTGACCTTGGTCCATGACCTTTGACATCATCCATACATGAAGGAACCCCTATTGCACCTTAACCCCAAGTCTGGTTTAAATCGAAGGAGACGCGAAAAACGAAAACCTAACCAAAACCTAACCAAACTGGAACACACACATACACATACATACATACGGACATTCGCACCCTCACAATATCCCCCCCTGCTTTTCAAGCCAGGGGGATAAAAAAACAATTGTAAAAGGTAAAAAGTCCAGAGTGTTTTCACAAAATATTTAAAGAAAATTACAAACCTATTATTGATTTTTTTAAAAAAACCGATGTGTTTATTTTCTAAAATGTGTCATTTTCATATTTATTTGTTGCATGAAAAGGAAAACATGGTTATTCGCCAGAGGCGTAGCGGGTCGGCCGCGCATTTTAAATTTTGAATCATTAAAATTCCAGTTCGGAGAAAAGACCATAACGCAAAAGTTGGCGTAAGCCTATTTTGTTTTGAGAAGTATAATTTTTCTTTATAGAGTAACGACCCGCTCTAAATTTGATGGAGTTGGTGAGTCTTTGGTGCACGTGCTGGCCATTGCAAGGAAAAGTACAACATTGGTAGAGGTGATCACAAAACTTTCATTTCATTTCTCAAAACAAATAGGGCCTGCATTTGAAAACAGTTCTATAATCCTCCCGATACCTCCATGAAAATTTTGGAAATCGTTGGTTTGAGTATTTGCCAACGTAAGTAAAGTTGCAATTGATTTTTTTTCGAAGAGGGGAGGGCCGACGGCTCCGGATCCTTCATTGGTTAAATTACAAATCCATGGGGGGGGGGGCGGAATTTGATATTGTGTCCCCCACCCCACAGAACGTGGGAGGACATGTACCCCTCGTCCCCCCCCGATTTACCTAGTAGTAGTATCAATTTCTATAACAATATTGAATTAAAAAAAAAAAAAAAAAAAAAAAAAATCATAACTTTAATATAAAATACGGTTTACAAATTAAATTGGCATTATTTGTAGAGTATGTAGTTATTATCTGCCCCTCCCAAACTTTGAATATATGCTTGCAAATGCACTTGCACATGGGGCTAGGTAAAAAATATAAAACTGTATTCTGACAAGGATTTTTGGACTTTATTTGTTAGAGTAGTTCCTAAGCTAATCCTCACTTTTATTCCATCCAATTTGATGGACCCTAGCCAAAGATTATGTCAATGAACACAAAGGATACAAGAGCCATACTGCACCCCACTTTGCATAGTTGTTTATTTTGGTTTTAAACGTATTGTTCTCCAAAAAAATTTCTGCTAATAGACACAATCAAATTTGTTTATATAGGCAATGAGTCTATTACCATTCTTAATAGCATTGTCAATATGATTTGACCTCTGAGATTATGAGAAATATGGACTCCCAAGATACTTGTACGTGTCAACTTCGGAAATATAACAATCACTTATCTCCATAATTTCTTCATATCAGTATGTTCCCCACAATTAAACATTAAATTTATCAAAATTAAAGTTTACACTCTTTAGCGAACATGGGCTGCAACATTCTAAAATATGAGGAGAATTCACTATCATTATTGGCCAATAATAATTTACAACATATCAGCCCATTTGATAGGCTGATTATTGAATTCTGACGACAAAATTTATGAGCATGGAGGTGTTTTGTTAAATGAATTTATATAAAATACAAGTACAGAAACAAAATTGTGACAACACCACACCCCTTGTTTCACCCCTTCATCCACATCAAAAATATCAGTTTCAATAACTATTTAACCTAGCTTTAACATTGTCATATGAACTATCAATGTGATTTAGGATATCAATTGGATCCAAATAGGATCTCCGATCACCCCCATTCCATGCCGCTATAAAAGAAGACCATCCCTCCATACAGTGTTACAGAAGTCCAAGAAGGCCTGTATTTTTACTCAGCCCAATCGGCTGAAGGATACTTGTCACTGTGAAGATGTGATCTTCACAGAGAGTTCTGACTGAAAATCCCTTGAATCTTCTGTAAGCCACTTATTTTTTCACTAATTTTTAAATGGTTATTGGAACAAAAAACGGGGCCTATTAAAAGATTTTAGAGACAAGAGTGAGATGCCTCTATATTGTCGAGAATTTTACGATCACCCATGTGTTGCAGTTGGATCATCGCTCGCCTCATAAGCAATAAGGTTGTGGGTTCGAGCCCCCGACTCGGTCGCAAATGTGTTGTGCACTTGGGAGGCATTTACCTCGCTTGCCTCTCTCCACACAGGAGTATAAAGGGGTACCAGCATATGCGGGGAATGCACAATAAGAACTCGCTGTGCGGGAGGAGGGCGAACCCCCCACAGAAACATTATATGAGGGAGTCTGGCCCCAACGCAATGACAGAGAGATGGGCAATCCGCCTGCGGGCGCACAATTTGCATTTTTTTTTTAAAAGAGGCCACAAAAAACTCGGATTCCAATCCTTAGGTATAGATCTTATGTTCCAAGTATATAACATGGCCAAAATTGATCTATTCAAAAAAGTCACCACCATTCTTTAAAAGTTCATTCCTAATGCAATCAGAACTTGGTGATTTGTTATTTTTCGCACGTGACATTGCTTCAACAACCATATCTAAATCAAATACATTCAGCCTCATTATTAACACCAAAATTCACAATAAATTCTTTTTGTCTTACAAGTATTACTATCATGGAGATTCATGTTAATTTTACCCAATGTATGCCAGTATTCAAGAATAGTTTTATTCATTACTTTCTTTTCAGAAACAATGTCAATAGACACAGGAACTTTAATACATTGTATATTAGAATTGCTGCCTTTATTGTTCGCGCCTCTTTGAACTTTCCGAAACTTGTGACACGCTGGGCCACCTTTGTTAACAAGATCAGTTGAACGATTGACACAAATTTCCGTGATCTTTTGCCTATATTGAGATTCTTCACTTGAGTACGCTTATCCTGGTAGGACTGTCGAAGATTATCCCCAATTTCTTCATCAGGATTGTTACTCTTCGCCCAGTTCCTACAAAGTCTAGCAGGTTTTCTGCGCTCTGTACTGCTATCGAACCAAGACTGATGCTTGTTAATGACCTCTTTTGTAGCCACTCCCTCTATTGCAGCCGCCAAAACAACGCTTTTCATCACTAAAAGTGCTTTCGTCCCAGTTAGTATTCTTATCCTTAAGGTTGGATTATCGGCTATGGCTTCGTGCCCAGATCTCGTTGAAATTATCATGAAATGATTGAAATGTTTATTGGTGAATGAAACGTGTGCCAAATTTTAATTTTTTCCAAAAATGCGTTTTGGAGATATGTCACATAATGCATTTTCAAATTCCCATAGACTTTGTACAGGGACTGATTTTGGCAGTATAGAAAATGGACCAAAATGGGGCAATTTTGTGAAAAACTACGCATTTTATTTCATTTCTTTCTCAAGTAATTGATAAGTTATAAGATTGGTGTTTGTTTTTATGGTAAGAGAAATATCAAATGTGCATACAATTTTTTTTATTTTTCTGTGTCATCAAAAACAAAGAACAGGTGGTCGCAACAACACCTTTTTTTGGCTGAGTATTTCTAGAAATACTGAAGATTACACTTTTCATAATTATTCCTAGAAGGAACTACAACTCCCATGTTGACGAATAAGGTGTCATTTGAAAGGAAATCAAATTTAGAAAATTCTCACGTTAGATTTTGCAGATTGAGTGTTTCTAAAGACCCCCAAAAAAGTAACGCAGCATGTCTAAATACCCCCATAGGTTACAAACCATTGGTCTTTGCACGAAAACATAAAATTATATCAATAGTTCGTTTTCTTCCGAAAATTTTGATACCCTTCTTGCCCCATTGCGATCAATATTGCGAACACAATATCCATTATAAGAAAATCTCTCCCTTTTTAAAAGTTGCAGTAAAAGGTATAGCCATATTGATTGCCATCCAGTGAAAGACCGCATTCTTCCCGTTAGTGTGTGTCACTTCAATGCATGGTTGTGTATTGTAACCTTGTAATAATGTCTTTATTTGCAACTTTGAAAATGTGACACATTTTCGTAAAATGTACATTGTGTTGGCGATATTGATCACAATGAAGCAAGAAAGGTGTCAAAATTTGCAGAACAAAACAGACTATTGATATCATTTTATGTTTTTGTGCAGAGACCAATGGTTTGTAACTTATTGGGTATTTAGACTGCTGCGTTACCTTTTTGGGGGTCTTTATTTGAAATAACAGGTGTTTTTAATTTTTCCCTATTTTTTTTTTCCCTAAAATCATTTTTCTAAAGAATTAAACACTTGATTCCAAAAATCCAACGTGAGATTTTAGGTATTTTGTTTATACACATATCCCTGGAGTTTCAGCTTAAAGCACCTTCCATTTAGGCTGGGAAAAATTATTTAATGAAAAAATTAGGGAATTTAAAAAAAATTAAAAACACTAAACAAATATATTTCAATATAATTGAGTAAATGTAAAAAAATATGTGGAAGAAAGTTCAATCCGTACCATAGTCAAGTTTGGACTAAATTGATTTATGGGATTTGATTTTATGGTCATTTTTTCTGTAAGTACCATTTTATCCGATAATCCTACCTTAATTGATCCTAATAACCTGTGAAATCCACGACTTTGTTGATGTCCCAAATGACCTATAATCTACTATTATTGTTATTTATATTTTTATTCTTGCACCTAGCGTTATTGGCATGTGATCACTTCCTAAACAATACAGTCTTCACCAACAAGCAGTTTCTTAACATTATTTACAATATTGTTTGTACACATCATATTATAATGTATATAGTACAATCAATCAATCAATTACAAATTTCCATAATACATAATACAAATACATGAAAGATCACACAAACAATGACAATTATGGAGGAGATGGCCAAAAGGCCAATAAGGGGAGAGGTGGCCATCCCCTAAAACTTAATAGTTACATACAAGTTACAAAACTACGAAAGACATTAAAAATAAGGGTGAAAATAACAAAATAAGACATATACCCCAAGATAAACAAATTTACTCAAGAGTATTTATAAATGAGTTGTTTTCTGTATTGATTTCTAAAATGTTTAGCTGATTTTGAACTTTTTAGATTTTCATGTAATGAATTCCAAAGAATTGGTCTGGATGTTCTAATTGATTGATCTGAAAAAAATACTTTTTTGTTTTGGGTCAAATAATAATCATTGGAATTTCTCGTATTATAATTATGAATAGCATTACGCTGAATAAAATACCCATCACAGGAGATTGGTAGTTGATTTGTACTGTATCTGTACATAATAAGCCCAATTCCCCAAGTTGTGTCAAAAAAAAATTTTTTTAATTATTTCTACACCATGTAATTTTGCCATGACTTAGTTTAGTACAATTCAAAATAGTCAAACAACAAATAATCCTTAAAAATTTAACAGATGTTCACCATTGGAATTCAGAACAGGGTTGCCGTTGGGTATTTCCCAGCCTGCAGTGTTCTGGCATTAAAGTCTCCCATAATCAAGATGCCAGGCCCATCCCCATCCTCATTCACTGGTTCGAGACAAATAATCTTGGATAGTAATTGATTATTCGTTGGTAGCATCAACATCGGAGCCTTCTATCGGGAAATAACGGTGACATATAGGTCTACCTTCGCCAAAATGCACTTTAACTCCCATCCTTTCAAAGGCATCTGACGCTGTACCAAAAACATCTTCCTCTAAAATAATAACTTCATGAGAAATAAGTAAACCAATACCACACCACCACCAATTATGCCTATTCTTCCCATTCTTCTTATCATGTCCAAACACAGTTTCTAGCCAGAGATTGGTACAACGATTGGTACAACGTCTGGCTGCTTCACCGAATTCTGCTAGGTCCTTGTCCGTGCATTGTTGCTCCAACATTAGGCAGACCAAGAGATGTTCCATTGTCTGTGGTGCTGTTCCACAACCACAGGTAGTGTCCTGATCTGCTTCCAGGTAGCCCCACTTCTACAAGGAAACCTTAGATCGGCCAATTCTGGTTCTCAATCTGTTAAGGTATTGCCATTCAGCCCAGGAGGATTCAGCTCCAGGTGGAAGATGCTCACCGGGTTCAATACCAATAGATGTTACTTGATTGGTAGCAAGTCTTTCTTTCCACAAGGCGACTCTCTTAAACTCCTTAGAGACTGATTCAAGAGGTTGGACTTTGCTTAAGAAACTCTCTCTGGATTTAAGGTGGTTGGCAGCAGGTCTCTGTCCAAACTTAGGGTGCTTCACATTAGATACTTGGCAGCTGCACTCTTGCATGCTTGCTACACTACAACGGATGTCCAATTCCTGGATGTATTGGTTCTCCGTTGGTGTTGGACGAAGACATCCTGTGATAAGCCGGCAGGAGGCATTTAACACTGAATCAAGCTTCTTGGCATAGGTTGATCTTTCCCATACAGGGCTAGTCTTTGTCAAAGACGCCTCAACCCAGTATCGCCGGAGGCGCGTGTCGAAGGCGAAACCTTCGGTCGAGCGAAGCGAGGCGTCTTTGCGCAAATAGGGATAGTTCTGTGCAAGCATGTGTCAATCAAAGTATTATGCAGTCATCATAATGGGAGATTGTCCCTTCTAACTGCATGATTGCTTGTGCCAAGATTATCTTTCAACTGAACCCTTTCTTTAACCACAAGATAAATACCCAACAGTAACACAAAACAATGCCGGCAGACAGTAGTACCACATTTGTTTGACCGCAATGCATTCATGCCCATCAGTTCCCAGGAAAATTACAGAAGATTTACCGCCTTGATGAAAGGCTAATACAGGGCAAGCATACTCTGCACATGAGTAGCACAGGGCAGGTGTCGTCTATCTTAGGGTATGTGGGCAAGCACCCCATCTTGTGCCAGTGAGTTTGTTCAAGATGTTAGGCCAAAAAAAATTGTTGTGTTGCCCTCCCCAGCTTAAAATCAGGAAGGTCGGTCGGTCGGTGTTTTTTTTTTTTTTTATTATTATTTTTTTAAAACTCATTTCTCCAGAAAGTGATTGCTATTCATGTAAAATCCAGCTAAATACAGCTGAAAACCACCTCACAACCTTTCAAAGCTGTAACACTCAATGCGTAGCTACCATAGGATTCCATCGTGATCATGTCCATGTCAAAAAAATGTCAGGAAAAAAATTGGTAAAAATCACATTTTTATTCCACTGTTTCAATTATTTCTTAAATGACTGGGAATGGAAACTATGTTGAAAGGCATTTTCGTGAACTTTAACCCCAGCATTCCCATCACATGTGGTCCAGTGGATCAGCGTTCGGCCCGTACGCCAAAGTTTGTGGGTTCGAGCCCTGCTGGGGTCAATGTGTTGTGTCCTTGAGTAAGGCGCTTTACCTCAATTACTCCTCTCTACTCAGGTGTATAAATCGGTACCGGCATTATTCAATGCTGGGAAGGTAACAGACTCGCTGTAGATGAGGTGTGGCGATCCCACTACAGCAACATTATATGGTGGAGTCTGGCCCAATCGCTTCGAAAGAGAGATGAGCACTCCGTTCCTGTGTATGCAGGTCCGTCCCCTTTACCTTTACCTTTATTCCCATCACGAAGGCTTGTGAGAGCCCTCCATTGCTATGTGTAATGTGTTTGTTTTGAACTGTGCCTATAGGTATGATGTTAATTTTAGCCATTGCTAGATCTCAGGCACATCGAAAGCATTTGCACCAAATTTCAATCCAAACCATCCAGTCGTTTTCAAGGATCAAATAAACCTATAAAGTTAATGACACAAAGTACTATTTAATATGGCGACTGTAGATTGCCATATGTTAGATATTCGGACAAAATCGGATGCAAAATTCATCAAGAAGATCGGGTAGAGAAGGCACACGGTATAGTAAGGAAGCTTCTTCACATGCATCGCAAGCGGAATTTCCAATCCTGTAAGCATCTGGTAGCAAGTGATTGAGGTAAAATACGGTTATTCACCTTTCGGTTTCCTGAAAATGTTAAATTCGTGAAGATTTTTGTCACAGGCCATCTAACTTAATAGTTCAGTGGTAGCGAAAATGCCGCATGTCTGTCAAATTCGGAAACCCTCACTGACAGGTAGGACTAAGATTGCTCGGCAAGACTTCCATATGTACCCCCCTCTCATATATTTACATGCAACATAAAATTTATTTATTTTAGCTGTTTATTCCGTTTTTGATTAGACAAGGCCAAAATTAAAATAAATTTTGTATCATGTAAATATATACAAGGGGGGTACATATGGAAGTCTTTCCGATTGCTCTGTAGACGGAAAGTTCCCCCCGATTTTCTGCGTTTTTTAAACATGGCCACTCACATCCCTGGCCCGTGCAAGGAGTTAAATCCGAGCTACTCTTTGTGATTTTCCGTTTAGTTGGCTTTGTTACACATTTATCAACCGGAAAACGGGTAAAATAGACATTTGAACTCAAGACTAAAAAAAAAAAAAATACCGACCCGAGATTTTCGGGATTTTGGGTCGGTCGCGGAGGGCAACACAACAATTTTTTTTTTGGCCTTATTGCGTGAACATACTTTGCTCTTTGTCTTCTTGATGTGGGTCTTATAAGAGAGAGTGCAGTCCAAGGTAACCCCTAGGTAGACAGGGTTATTACAGTGATCCAGGGGTGTTCCAGAGTTACTTTAAGCTGATGCTTTTCTCTACGGTTGCACAGATGGAAAGCACACACCTGTGTCTTGGATGGATTTGCATGTAGGTAATTTTCCTCGTAATAAGGAGTGAGTTCATCCAAAGCTTTGGAGAGTCTCTTCAACAATGTGAAGTCTGCATCTTGTGCACTAATTTCAAGATCGTCTGCGAAGATAAAACAAGTTCCTGCACTCTTAGGTTAGTCGTTGGTATAATGAACAGGAGAGGTGTGAGCACGCTCCCTTGTGGTAGTCCATTCTTGGGCCTACGCCATCAGCTCTTCTTCGCTCCTAGCTGAACAAAGAACATCCTGTTTGCAAGCAGTCCTTTGACAAGCTCAGTCAAGCAGATGTTCTTGGCGAGTTCCAAAATTTTATGGAGTATGCATCTGTGATTAACTGTGTCCTAAGAGATCAGCGAACACACAACTCCGGTAACCAAACCCTTCTCGAAACCATCCTCGATATGTTGAGTTAGGTTGAGTACTTGGCCTGCTGTTGATTGCCTGGCCGGAAACCTGCTTGTTCTGGTATGAGGTGTTCGTCTATCACAGGTGCGATACGATTGAGCAGGAGACGTTCAAAAAGATCTTGTAGGTATGGCCAAGGAGTGATATTGGTCTATAGCTCTTGGGATTAGATGGATCCTTTCCCAGGCTTTAGGAGTGTCATAACATGTGCTTTCCTCCAGAACTTTGGGAATCTGTGGGAAATAAGGCAGCAATTGTTGAACTCAAGAAGCCATTCCTTTGCAACTGGGCCGAAGTTTTTCAGCTGCTCAGTTGAGATGTTGTCAAGGCCTACTGCTTTTCCTGGTTCAAGTTCAGCAATACCGGATTCCAATTAGTCCATGTTGAAGGAGCGAGTGAAACCAGGACCACCACTAAACCCTCTTATAGTCTAGTTTGATCTTCTGGGGCTTCTTGCTGCACTTGCCATTTAAAAGCCGTTGGTGGGCAACTTGGTTAGGTGTAACATTTGGCTGCTGTAGAGGTTCAGTTGGATTCCTCGGAATTTTCGGATGGTAGACCATGCTTTCTTGCTGTTATGTGTCATATCAGTGGATTCAATTAAAAGATGCCAGTTTTTGATCTTTTAATGGGAGATCCTCTCTTCCAAAACTTCTACCTTAGCAGTTGTTTTTGAGACGAGAAAGGATCAGCTTCAAACATGGCTAATATTACTTTGATATTCTTTAGCACATTACTTGGAAAGGCTTGGTATATATTCCATCCTACAAGTCTATGGGTACGGTATGAAATCTTCCAGGCAGGTCGTTAACTAGTGGGCAAATTTGTACATAGTATGAGGTTTTGGAGGCAATCCTCTCATGTTTGATCCAGATAATCAGTGAATCCTTGCCACGTTTCTTCATATTTTTAAAGCGATGCTAAAACTAAAAGGCACTTTATTTGGTCTACGGTATTATCGGACGTGGATTTTATGACTAAGATGACTCAGAGATTTCAAAATATGATTTTTTGTGTAGAATTAAAGATAGTCATCTAGAACAAAGATAGTCGCATAAAACGCTTAATCCAAAGTTAGAGATGATTGGGCTTCTTCGTTTGATACAGTAAACATTTATTCACAGTGTAACAGTGCCAATGGATACCGTGTATAACAAAATTTCCGGATCCGGAAGTTAGAACTAAGTGTGATTTTGTATACTAGTATTATGAAGGACTTTGATATAAGCTTAGTTATTTCAAAAAAGTGATAAAAACAACAGCAAAATCAAAAAAGGGTCAATTTAAAAAAAAAAACATGAGTTGTTTGAAAATTGAGTGCATGCCCTCATCGGGAAATCTCTGAATCAGTCTAAGTTTTACTCTATTAGACATTGTCGTTAAGGCGAGAACGGGGTGTCCTTCGCTTTACCTAGCGGACAGCATCAGAATGGTGTATAAATTGATATAAATTGTCCGCTAGGAAAGCGAAGGACAACTTTCTAACCTAATACCCTAGGATGATATTATCGCTCCTCTACATAACCCAGTCTTGATAGTTCATGTTGGTAGAGCGCCGCGCTAGTAAATACGGAGGTCGCTGGTTTTTCAAAACTTGTATGTGCATGGTATCTTCAGGGAACGATTAATAAATATCCATCCTGTTTACATGGAGAACTAAGTTAGTAAAATTTCAAGTTGGGGAGGGGTCTTACAAACATTCCGAAGAAGAATTTAGCTAATATTTTCAACAACAAGCAAGAAACTGATAGATGGTATCACCTTCAGGTCAAATATTGATTGTAAACTATGCCAGAAACACATTCAAAGAAATGAAAGGTGCCGGAGAAAGGCGTCGCACGATCACAAAAAATGAGAACATACTATCATGACATGACACACGTTGATGGCTCAACATACGTTATCAAGCATTGTGAATCGTCGTCATTAATGAAAACGTAAATTACTCCCAATTAGTTTTAAAAGAGGCACTTGCACTTTTCCCAAAATAGGGAATTTCTTCAATTTGCTCTCAAATGATAGTCTAGGCCCATTGGGGAAGAGCAGAGATATATTTTACACATAAAAATAACATATCCACCCCAAAACAGATAGGACATTGATATAGGATAAAAGACATCCAGGTAAATTTTGTATGCCAACTTTTAGCTTTTCCATAACTTTAATCAACAAATGTGTACATTAACGGAGGGAAATATTTTTTTACGGATTCGTACTCACGATATTAAAACTCACAAAGGTTAGAGACCAATCTGAACATGCAAGCCGTGGGAAAATTGCATACGGCGTGCGTGTTCCTTGTGTTAAACGCCATTTTTCGTCGTCTGCTGAATTTAAGCGGTCGCCGGCTACGTTAATTATAAAATCGTTTCTGCTCCTGTTTACCCATAAGGAAGCTAGCTTTGGTCTTAATCTGGCGGGTGAGGGCTTTTGTATAGTAAAAGCCTTACAACCACCAAAAATATCGATGTTGAAAAATCTTGAGGGCCGCACGATTTTTCAAATGTGCCTAAGTGTCCTCTTTAAGAGTATTTCTGACTAAATATGACCGACTCGAGTTGCCGACCCTAGTTTAGTCTTTTGTCAAAAGACGGCCCTCGCATTTTTTAATCCACCGACCTGCAGCGCTGCCAAAGGCGCGGTCAGCGCCGTAAGGGCGTAGGAGGCCCAGTGGAGTGAGGCGTCTTTTGCACAATTGGTATTTCCCTGTGCAAGCATAATGTTTCAATCAAGTAATCGTCATTGTAAGCACCGCTCATCGATGACGTTTTCAGATAATTGCCAATATCCGATGACGTCAAAATTACCATATCGATTTTTGCACGCCCTAGTAAGCATATTACGATTCCAAAAGCAAAATAGTTCACTCGACAAAGTTTTTGACAGCTGCGAGTGAGTTTGTACGGTATGTGAGATGCGTGGCAGATGGGCTAGTTGTAGCCACTCTGCAGAAATAAAAGTCCCCAGAAAAGTTATTCCCACCTTCCCTGCACAAACACCCTGAATATGAGATTACTTAAAAGCACCTTGTGTTGTTGTTACTACGGGCGGGGCTAATAAACTAAGGGCTGCTAATACTTACCTGACGTAGACTCAATACAAAGTGCAATCCCTCCTGGGATGCATAACCTCCAAATAATACCCCCATAAATAATACCCATACCAAAAGGTGTGTGGTTCCCACCGTGATGACATATGACCCATCATGCACCACGCCATCCATCGACCCTTCTCAGCAGACTCTAACATAAAGGCGAAGTTCACTCATGGGGCCTGGGATGGGAGGGAGTCTACGTCAGGTAAGTATTAAGCCCGCCCTTAGTAACATTCAAAGCACCAAGGTGCTTTTAAGGTAAGTTCACTTTGCGGGCCTTAATACTACTCTGACGGTTAGACGGGGGGTAATACAAATTGGCAGTCACCGTCAGACTAGCGCCGAAGCAAGGACGGAGGTGAACGGACCTCAGAGCCTCAAAAGTGAACCCCAAATAAAAAACTCGACAAAACAATCACTTGATTACTAATAGGCCTATTACGAAGTCAACAACACTGCCTAACGAAGCGAAATATTGTGACATATTTCCGAGTGACAAACAAGCTTATCTAATGATTGGCAACAGCGCTTTGTCTACGTGTGTAAAAGGCGCTATAAAAATCTCATAAGTATTATAATAATAAATTATGCAACAGAGAAGCTAACGCGGTGAAGACAAGACTACCGAATTAAATGGTGAGGAGACGCTGCACCCAACACCGCATTAGCGTCGTCGGTCGGTCAGGACAAGGACTCAAGTCTTATCATATATTACTTAATGAATGTGTTTTTGGAACGCCAAGAACACTGTTTTTACTATCTCATAATTGCAACCCCCGTGAGAAAAGCCCCAGAGGACGTTACTTGGCTCGAGTGTAGTTGCATTCGGATTTCCTTTACCGCGTATCGCCCGCTTTCGCTTATTCCTCAACCACCAAACTGCAATAGTCCTTTGCGGCTGTCGGAAAGTTTGGATGCGAAGTAACAAATAACTGTTGGATCTCACCTCTAACGGTGCTAGTTCTGTCAATATACCATAAGCGCAGCGCACTAGGGCATCCAAGCGCTTGAGGCTCTGAGAGACGCGTCTCAGGGTCGATATAAGGAAGAAAGTGGGGCAACTGAGAAATCACTTCTTCGTTCTTATCACGAACCGACTGAAATTAAAGAGTAACACCGCGAACGACGAACACCATAATGTTTGCACCAATGCTAAGCATGAAGCTCTGAGACCTCTGCGACCTGAAAGCCATAGCCATTTACAAGGCTGTCTTAAATAAAACGATTCGTCAAGAAAGACAGACTGTAGCATTCAAAGGGCTTCACAGTTCAGTTTATTAGACTATGGGAAGAATCACCAAGAAGCATCAATCACCCTCCTAGCTTAGTACGGGAAATGTTCATGACCTTCAATAAGAAATGATCAGAACTATCCTTAAAGAACGATCAGTGATTGAAAAATATTTGAATTTGAGGAAAGCTTCAAGTGAAGGATAAGTCTGTAGATTCTCAATAGTTTACCTTTTCCAGCTGTAGAAATTGACAGAAAGGAAGAAAACGGCAGTGTTCCACGTTACGATTCTCCATTCATTAACTGTTGTAGTAAGTGTCCGTTCGGAACAGTAATGCCTAAATTCCGATTCTGTTCCTTATTGGTTGGCTTCTGGTCTTAATTTCGCCAGGTATTTAGATACCTGTACTTGTTGCATACAGGCAAAAATCTGATTTTATGATGATTTTTTTTCGATTTTGCTGGTTTTAGGCAAATCACTGATAGGTCTTTAATATCGCCAGCCATCCGAAAACCCGCGTGGATGACCTGGATTGCCGACTTATAACCTCGTACATGGAACCTCACGACCTAAGTCGATCTGGACTTGAGAAATTCTGCAATCTCCGTCACAGGAGCCCTGGTACGGAAATTTTTCTCGCTGACGACACCAATGAAGTAAGGTTTGAGACGTGCAGAGTAAATTCCTTATCGTGGAAACCCGTCTACGACCTCTTGCGGCCAAGTCCGCAACTTCCTCAGAAAGCCATCCGTTTGGAGCTGTCCCTTGATAATGTCCAAACAGTTAGCCGAAGGTTGTTCCAAGTTGTGAAACGAGCTGTCGATTTTCGACCCTGGCTTCGGAGAGTCGTGACCAGTGGAAGATTAATTGAAACCTCCCTAATAGCCTGCGAGACTCTGAACCACGCTGTCGAGGCCATACTGTGCTAGTAGAAGAACAAGACAATCTCCGCACTAATTTTCTGAAGAACCCTCGGAATTAGGAAATTGGCGGAAAGGCGAAGCTGCCATCCCCTTCCACGAGATTACATAGCTCGTTCAAAGCCTCTCGTCCCACAGTTCGAGATCAATCGACTTGAATTGATGGTTCAGGCGAGAGGCGAAGAGATCGATTGTCGGATACCACGCCCTCTCGAATATCCTCTGAACCATAATTCTGGACAAAGACCATTCTGTCGGCTTGATGGAAATCCCCCTGACAGATTGTCTGCTTGGGATTTCGAACTCCCCGGGGAATGGACTTGCAGACATATCGGATCTGATATCCGACACCCCAAAAGAAGCTTCCTTGTATGGAAGACACAGAGTTGGGGGACTTCGTCCCCTGACTTTATGTAAGATACGACCGTTGAATTGTCCGACTGAATCAAGAACATATTGTTCGAAACTTTGACTACACAAACTATCTGGAGGGTTTCTGAACACCGGCCCACACTCCCGAAGATTGATATGAGTGACTGACTCCTGAGGGGACCATCGTCCGCTCGCCCCGCGGAATCCGAAGAATGACCCCCCCACCCTGGCTTGGACGAGCGTCCGTGGAGCGGTCGGCTGATGGGAAGGAGTCGTAAAACTACCACCTACCCCTTCGGTCAAGTTCTGCCGAGAGCCTAGACTTGACCACCACGTTAGCTCCGACGACTAAATTCCGACATCAGAACTAACTTCGACAAAGGGTGACGAGTCTGGCTGTAATAACAGAGAAGGTGCAGTTGGTAGGGACTCATCCTAGTCGCACCAATGGTACAGAGATCGACTAACCTCGCCTTAATCCAGAACCTTTAACCAGCCATCACAGGAGCGGACTGATTGGCTTAACAATGAAACACAGTTTATCACTCTGGATTTCTCTCCGAAGACGGTTCGCTCGACCTTTCACTAATCAGTCGGGCACCCTAAAACTCCGGGAGTTGAGTAGGTTGAAGATGGGATTTGTCCAAATTGACTACAAAGCTAGGGTAGACAACCGTCTCGATGACCACCTGAGTCTGAGACATGGCCATCTCGAGAGACGGAGCTGTAATGGGAGCCATCATCTAGATACATATGAGGTGGACGCCATGCGACGCAGGAAGGCTCCAACCGTTTGACCCACTCCGTAAAAACCCCGGGGACCTTTGAAAGACCCAATGAAGGCACCTTAATTCGTATGCCTTGCCATGAATACTGAGGGAACCGAAGCGTTTGTGGAGGTCTTGAGATAGGGATGTAAGATAGGCATCTTTGAGATCTATCGAATTTTCCCATGACCCCTTGATTCGAAGATTTGAACAACCCGCGGCAAGGTTTCCACTCATGAATTCTTGGGCCTGATAAAGGGCATTCAGAGGTTTTGGAGGTTCAGGATTGGTCTCCCAGCTCCCTCCCTTTTTTGTTGGCTTCCAGGAAGAAATTCGACGCAAACCCTCCTCGCAACGGAGGGTGTAACTGGTATCGCCTCTCTTGCGAAGCTGATCCACCTCTCGTCCAAAGGACCCTGTCGCTGAATAGATTGGATGGAACGATGTGTCGGCGAACATGATGTCACCTGCGGGGAGGGCCACTGGTGAATTCTATCAGATACCCGCAGGACACAGTGCTCAAAACGAACCTTCTGGATTTTGTCTGGCCCAAGTTTCGCATAGAGTATAGGCGGCTGGCCCAACTTCCCTTTAATTTCTGTCGCCTGGCGATGGAAAGTGTGTCGTGGCGGGTGATGGCCCTACACCAAGCGCTTCACTTTGCGGCACTAAGGCCTTCAAAACCTGACTGACCCCCGTCCGCTACCCCTTAACCACACGGCTCGTCTTAGCAACCTGAACTTCCAGCTAACAGATGGCGGCAGGGTGATCAGAATAGGCTTACCGCTTCTGACCCTAGTCGACGACCTTACCACCTCATCAATTCTGATAGGCCTGTATCGATGGCGTGGGACCTGCTGAATGGGAAGAGCACCCCCCCTGTCCCAGATGAAGAAGACATAGAGGCCAGCTCATAGCGGCTCTGAGAGAAGAACCCCCCCAAAGCAAACTTATCAGAAGAAGGGAGCTTCTCAGACCTTTGAATCAGATCATCTAAGTAGTGACGCCTTTAAGCCGCGCAACCATTGCCACGCGAAGGGACCATTACGCTGAGAGAACTTGAGAGCATCTCTATTTGCTATGACCTCTATATCGCACTCTTAGGCATATTAAACTTGCCGTACTCGGTCATCCAAGTGCTCTCTACTCTCCTCTGAGACCAAGAGTAGGCAAGGTATTGATCATGTTCAACTGGAAGATGACACAAACGGACTAAATCTTGAGGATTAGAATCAGAGACTTGACTCAATCCCATTGAGAGAGTAATTAGGCTTAGATGAGCGAACTATTTGATAACCTCCGATCTAGCTTGGAACAGACAGAGGGAAACAAATCGGATCTAGAACCCCGAAAGATCTGCTCACGTATATTTTAAACGGAGTAAGGGCGCCACTTAACTTCCTGAACGTCCTTTCTCTAAAATATCTTTAGGTTAAGGAAAGTATAGGAGCCAAACGCTCTCCGTGACAAACCATCCCCCCAAACTGAAGTGGGACAAGCCTGACCAGCGTTGGCATCATCTTGATACTTAAGATTTGAAAGCCTCGGCCACGGCAGAACAATAGGGTCACCTAATCAGGATAAAATATCCATTCCATCTTGAAGGATGGATGAGACCACACCCTATCAAAATAAAATTGTCAAGAATCATTTCTTGTACAAGATTCCTCAGTAACTTGACTGCAGACACTGGACTCTTGACCAAAAGCCATTACCAGCCCCTGACCAAACCCTGACCACAAAAAATTGCAGAATTGAACAGTTTTACAAGATTGAAGAATTCTTGACAATCTTGAGTATGTAGTACATCAATCAATCGACTCAATTCAAACTGGTTACACAATGGACAAGTAGTAAAATTGAAAGCAATTTTCTTAAGTGCTATACAAAGGAATTGCTGCTGATTGAATAAGTTATTGGTGGGTTAGTTTAATTGCTTATTCTATAAATGATCAGAGAGAGATAGCCACCTATTTGACCAGATTTGTGTATCTTGCAAGTGCCACAGTGTTTTAAGCTAAGCTCACACTAAGACGAATTTGGGGTACTGCAAGGTTATTGAGCTGCAAATTGCACTTTGTGAAATGCCTCGCCATCATTGTGTGTTTGCCCTTCAATGGGTCGCTGATCATACGGTAGCCGACCACGACGGCCAAAATTATTATATTATGGTTTGATTGAGTAAAATGCAGTGTTTTTTTTGTTAGTTTTTTTCTTAATTTTGGGTATCTATATTTTTCAATACTTTAAGATGCTATCAGTTTTCATCCGAAGTTCTTCCATGGCCGATTTTTTAGGGGGTGCAGATCTTGTGAAAAAGTAGGCCTTTTTTAAAAAGGGGGACATACCCCTAAATTTACTTTTTTGGACATCTCATCACCAAAAAGGTGAACTGTCCTTTCCCTACAAGGTCCCTAACTTTTGGACCTTTTATCAATAAATCAGCCCAAACGTGGTCCTTTTTGTGGAACTCCTGCACCCCCCTCCCCCGAAATAACTTATGTACTGACTACTTCAATTTTCATTTTTAAAATACACTAGTTAACATAAATTATTTTTTTTTTGCACATAGCATTTCAATAAACAGCTCAGGGGGGGGGGGCTGCTACAAAAGCTTGAGGTGAAAGATAACAGTGGTCCAAGACTACTAGAGGCTACATTTTATGGTCCATTTTACCTGAATATTACACCACATCATCATACTTGCATGGCAATTACTGTAAAAATGTACTCACAATAGTTTGTAAAAAAATATTTTTAGCCTACTGTTTGTGTTTGTTTTATTTTTTGTGTAGATGTGACAATCAACATTAGTACCAAACTAAGAGCAATATACTCAGCAACATTTTCTAACAGGAACTATATACATGTAGGCCTATCCAAGACTGTGTAGATCAGGAATTACAAGATTCACACGACTCACAGGGCCGCCATTCAAGGCTTTGGGTGTATCTCCTTTGTTGCAATTTTGTAAATTCTGTAAATCTTGACAGTCAGGGAACTTGACATGTATAGATAATACACTGTTCAGGATCAATTGGGCTCCTTTTACAAGATTTGAGGGATTCTCTGTTCTCAGCTCAGAAAATCCAGCATTGGCCCTTAATGTGGATCGGTAAATTTATGGTTTTGATTGGAGTATAGTGCAGTGTTTTTTTTATACTTATGTGTTTTTCTTAATTTTGGGTGTTCTAATATTGTTTTCATACTTTAGATAATTTGGATTACTAATACTTTTTTGTATAGGAAAGGCGATTACCAACATGTCTAATTACAACTTTCATATTTGAAATAATACTATTTAATGCAATTAAGCTCTAACTTTCTGTATTACAATGACCCATACCTCACTGTGCAAATATTTCCAGTAACCTAAACAACCTATGTTTTTACTTGTAGCATCTATTATGGTAAGGAGTTTTAGCCAACTAATATTTAGCAAGTGAAAGTAGAAAATCAGTTTTCTAATGACAACCAAATCTCAGGTTTAAAATTAATTTTGAAAACATTCATCGGTTTTCTGCA
>JAMKCH010045812.1:0-35045 GCA_023653785.1 Ophioderma brevispina | reverse complement strand
ATGAGTAAGCAGGATGTGAACTTGTCTGCAAAGCAGTGAGGTTGAGAGATATTTGATATATCAATCAAGGCGAGTAAGAGTCTGAAAAATACAAATACGATCAATTTCACTGTTCGGAATCTATTAATAAATGCCTGTGTTAGCTAATAATGGTCCTTTGGTGGCTGCAAGAGAAGAGTTTCATTTACCCCCAAACTTCCTCAACAAACATGGTAAAAAAGCCAAGAGCATCTTGGGGCTTGGCCACCTGAGCTCCTAATTTTGTTGAAAAAAAGATACATATTGTAAGCAAAATCCTCATAAATGAATGAGTAGACTTTATCTATTTACCAAGAGAACCCTTATTAAATGGGTAAGATTTAAAGCTCCTCAGCCAACACTCTCAACCAAACCAAATGATAGCCCCGCCCATGGAGGGAGAACATCACATTTGCTTCATTTGTTGTTGTTGTGTTACTGTTGTATTGTACTTATTTTAAAGCAAAAGGTCTATGATTTATGACAAAGAAATTTTAATGATTTTACTCTCAAAAAAACATTATGCCTCAAACAAAGTCATTAAAATCAGAAAAAGACGAAAGTCCTAAAATTGGGCTGATGAAAGATGATTCTTTACCTATACAACCATGCTGCTAAGATTGGAGAATATCACTATTTGGTAGGCTTGTTTAAAGGAGCACCTTGTAATCAATTTTGGACTCTGAGTTACTGGTAATAGTTTGGATCAATTATGTGGAAAAAAAAACAGTAAAAACATCATATTTAAGTTCTTGAGATAAAAATATAGGGAAATATAGGGATTTTGGAAAAAAATTTATGGAGTTATAGGGAAGGCGGGTCAAAAATATAGGAAAAATAAGGATTATAGGAGCCGCTTGTAGCCCTTGTACAATAGGTCATCGTTATGTAATAAGATAATTAAGATGATTGATTTTGCAGTTTCTGTGTACACGGGCAGGAAAAATAAAAGCATGTTTTCTATGGAGTCCATATGATGACGATGGAGGCAAGTTCAAAACATAGTTTTGTGGGACGCCAGTATAGTGGAGGACCACTGAAGCAAGCCGTTATGCATGTGTATGTATGGTGTGTGTATGTATGTGTGTGGGGGTGGTGTGTGTGTGTGGATGTGTGTGTCACTAAATGTTAGTTCTTAAAAAAAATGATGTTAATTTTGTTTTAAGTTGACAGCAATTAAAAGTTGAAGTTCAATTGGAACCAAACTTGTGTAATAGATGCACCATGGGATGGATCCCTCACTATTTTGAGGTCACAAAGGTCATATGCCAAGTGGGGTAACAGGTCATATGAGGTCAGGTTGAAAAAAAAGGCTAAAATAAAAATGACCTCAATTGAAAAAGTTGATGGTCATGAGAAACCCAAACTTGTGTCATACGTACATCAAGGTCATGGAGCGGCCCACAGCTATATCTTTGAATATAGCCTGAAGATTGCGAAGCCAGAGAACTGCAAAAAAAATTCTTAGTTTCATTTTCTTTTGTTCCTTCTTTGACCAATAAACCTTCCAAAATTCTTACAACCGATTGTGAAGTGCAAATTGAGAAATTGGTTCTCAAAAAAATCTCCTTTCTGTTCCTTTAATAAGACCACTCTGGAGTGGTTTTTCTTCCCACAGGCGCTTAAGGGGGTGTTTTCAACTCCTACTCCACAAGTATGTGTGGACCCAAAAGCATGGCAACTTATGGGAGGGGGTGGAAATTAAAGGGAATGCACATCAATTTCTTTCAAAAGAGCCACCCTGGATCTTATTAGGGTACAAATTTCTTAAATGTGCACTTGATGTTTTTAAGGTTTTATGAGACAAACCCCGCCAAAGTAGAAAGAAAACCAAAATCTAAGTTATTGAACGTTTGCTCTCTAGTCCTAATTGGCTGTAAAGGGACCCCCTACGAAAATGGCAAGCATGTTGAGCTTGAACAGCTTGCTTAACAAGCTTGAAACATGCTTGTTACAAGCTTGAAACATGCACTCATTACGAGCTTGAAACATGCTCGTTACAAACTTGAAACATGCTCGTTACAAGCTTGAAACATTCTCTCCAAGCTTGAAACTGCTCGGTACAAGCTTGAACCATGCTCGTTACGAGCTCTGTTTTGAAAACAGTAACTACACTTTAACATAGCTTGTACGAGCTTGCCAAGCCAAATGAGCTCCAAAAAAGTTGACACCTCATTTTTGAAACAGAAGGAATTATAACGATGATCACCAATAGCACGAGCGCGGAAATGTGAGCTCGCACAAATGCACAGCTCGTTTTTGAAACAGACTGAACTTATAACGAGCTCCAACAATAGCATCGACTGACGCAATGGGGTCGCTCGTTTTTAAAAACATATAAGCTGTGCTTTGACTTTTCTGGCTGCCAAACAGAAACATAATAAAGCAATTATTATTTTACACAGACGGCATTTTCGGCTCATTGAACATCAGTATAGCAATTCCACAAGCCTGGCTTAAAAAATAGTCAGCAGCATCCTTTCTGGAAATGCCCTTGTGTCTCTTTAACGGACCACTGCATGAGAAGAATCTTAAAATGTTTGGAATAGTGAGAGAGAGTAAACCAAAATTTTTCTGAATTCTTATCGGTTATTAAAAAGCAGACCGTGTATTGCGTCAATCCCCCAACTGCACAACGGTTTTTGGGGAAAAATTTCACTTCCATAAGGTCATGTGCAAATCCCACAAAAAACTAATCTTAACACATAAAAACCTTGAATTTACACTCTATTTAGACCACAAGGTGCTAGTACCTAGGAAATGTGGTTGGCATGGATCATGAATATGTCTTGTGGGTTCTTAAAATTCTTGAACACACTTTTTATCCCTAAGTACTGACCTGTGTTTAGTACAGTAAATATCGATGCACATTGCAATGCATTGTGGGATTGATTCTTCAAAACACCCTCTGGGTAAAAAGCGAGGAACTTAATTTTTTTACAGATAATTTCTATTCCCTGTCTGCTGTAAGTAATGATGATTTCATTGTTCATTGATTAATTGTACAAAAAAAAATCTCATACCTCCAGTATAAGATGTTATTTTTTGTACCATTTTTGATATTGTGATATCAACATAAAAAAAATGACAAAAAATAACACACAAAATAAAAATTCCAAGACCAGAGCAACCTAGTAAGGACCAGAATCGGAAATTTAAGTCATGATGTCCGTTGGACACTACATACAACACATAATTGAATGGGGAATCGTTCTTGGAACACTGCCGTTTCTTCCTTTCTGTCAATTCTTCACTTGGCAAAAAGGTAACTTATGAGAATTATTCAGACTAGCCTTCACTTTGAAGCTATTCATTCAAATTTTCGAATATTTTTCAAATCAATGATATTGTCTTTTAAGACCAAATCACCAAATTTGATTTAAAAATACCACAAAGCAATAAAAAATTATATCAGTCTAGGTCATCACATTTATGCTATATACAAATCCCTCAAGAATAAATTTGCCTTGAAAATCCAGAAAGCATCAGAGAACAGCGGACCTTGTGCACTTGGTATAGCCTGGGCAGATAAGATTCTTTTTTCCGCCGTCTTCAGTAGTGTTAGTGCATCAAGTCAGTATGGCCTTCTGAAAAAATGACATCAACTAGAGTGGAAGATCTAATTGACACAGCAGCCTCACATGCTCTTAGAGTATATGACGATCATTTGGACCGGCAAACTAACCCTGAATTTGTGGCAAGGGAGGTTTTTTACAGGGCTGGTTTGCAGGATTTATTGGGGGTGCGGGCGGGACTTCAAAAAAATGCCGTCTTTTTTTTTTTGCTAAAGTGGATCTAAACCCCCGAACAATGGTGCTTTTTGTATTTTGAACATTTAACACCAAAATCTTTCTTCATTTGGACATTTTTATCAAACATTCAGGGAAAAGTGCGACCTTTGCCCCTTTTTGGATTTTTTTTTAGGGGCGAACACACACCCCAGCACCTGCGTACGCCTGAGGTTATGTCCTTCTCAGTGGTAGTGATGGACCCAAATCAATAACTTTGTAAAGGCCATAAAAAATTGGAAGCCTCATGATAACGGGAACCTAAAAATTAGGAATTTTTTATAGACTTTCATTTAACGGAAAACCCTTACCATGAATAGTATTATACAAATATACGCACTAGTAAATGTTGTAATTCATTTTATGGTTCGTATAATTCTGTTTTTTCATGAACCACTCGCTTATGTGTTCAATAATGATTTTATAGCGTATATTATATAAGTATTCTAGCTACAGGTTCTCCTCTAACAAGTATTTCACATTTATGTTTTAATGTTGATAAAAAGGAAAACCTGCAAGTTTAATGAAGTGGATGGTTTACTGGGTATCCATTGCTGCGCGTCGCCACTACCACCGCACAGTGCATTTACCCATAGAAAAATATTTAATACAGTGCATGCTTACAATTGTTGACCTATGACGCGTTACGTCTGTACGCATCACAGCAGAGTGCATTGATAACTAAAACAGTTGCCAGGAGCTTTTGAAGCACGACATATACCATCTGGCAGGGCTGATATACCCACAATTCATCATTCCAAGGTGGCAGAATGATGCCAAAATGAACAGGAGATTCTCTATTTCAAGACACATCCGTGTCCGCCAGAAAGAATCAAATATTTGAAATATGCGGAATAGCCTTAAAATGCAAGATAAGTCTATAGGAATTCTCATAAGTTATTTTTCCAACTGAAAAATTACAGAACAGAAAAGGAAGAAGAAGAAACAGCTGTGTTCGAAGATACGCATCGCCAATGAAGTACGGGGTTGTAGTAAGGGTCAGTACGGACAGTAATGACTAATAATAGATGATTTTGTCTTTATTAGACGCTTTTGGTCTTATTATTGTTAGGGTTAAGTTAGGATACCTATTACTTGTTACAAACATGCAAAAAAATGATTTTTGATGATTTTTTTTATTTACGATTTTGTAACTCACGATAGTTGCTTAGTGGCTTCAAAACTCCATCAAAGTCGATGAAGACATAAGTTATTTTTACATTGTTTTTTTATGCTAGCAATTCACCCCATACTTGGAAAACTGGTGAGATTTTTTAAAGAGACAGGACATTGATTAAAGGTTGCAAGAGAGATTTTGAGGCATACAGAGATGTCTTAAAAGAGAAAAAAGGGATTTTGATTTTGCCTGTATCCTTCAATATTAAAACATGAGGTTGGAATTCGTATTTACTCCTATACAAAATCAGAAATTTCATAATTTTGTACCAAAGAAACCATTTCTCAGCTTAATCCTTTTCAGATAGGACTATTTTTGATGGAAAGCTTTACATCAGGGCAAAACAGTACTTTCAATTTTTTTAGGGGACACCTGAATGTGAAAGCTCTCGTTGCACCTTTAAAACAGGGTTTTTTTTTCTTTGCATAATAGACATGTTTATTGTCGTATCATACTGAATCTTTGCATTTAATACAGTGATAGAGTGAACACATGAACATTTTACGGGGAGCTAGGCCAATTTTGCGGATTGATATTTTTCTCGGAATGAAAAGTCCAAATTTCGTGTGACCTGTGAGTATTTTATATTTAGTAGATCAAATGTCTGTGTGAAGTTGTTAAAAAACTATTAAAGAAAATAATTCTATTTTTGGTATCGATTTCGGTTTGCTTGCAAATAAGTTTAGCATCAATATCAATAACAGAAGAATTATCACAACAATTCAGCAATGATTTTCCTACCATTCTAATGTGGGATATTAAAGTAAAAGGGGGGTTTTGATGAGTGGAATTCTTGTTAATTTAGCCTTTTTCCTCTTCAATCCCCCATAATTTGAATTATAAATTTTCCAAAACACAAATAATACAATACAACTAATTGATCGGCAAGTTTGTGCCTGGATTTTATAATGACTTTTACTGATGTCTTCTTTAGTGGCGAGGGGTGCTGTGGCGTCTAGCGGTTAGGGTGCTTGACTCTTGGCGCAATTTACCATCAAAAGTCCCGGGTTCGGGTCCCGGTGGGGTCGTGGCACGTGCTGGGATATTCGGTACTACCAATTCTGGATTTGTATCTGCTATACCAGATATTGCATAAATGCAGAATTACCGCCTACCTCCATGGTTCACTTGGAATGGAAATGGATCATGAAAGCATCCCGTCCTTCGAGGGGAAGTTAAGCAGTCGGTCCCGTGTTCAGAAAGTCACAAAGTACATGTACATCGCAAGTCAGTGTCGAATAAGAGTAGCCGGTGTAAACCTGACTGTTCCAATCCGACCCAGCCTCAAATAGCGGGCCACGCTAGGAAGCGTTTGTATCATGGATACAAGCGGCCCCGGAAAAGCACACTAGCCTGACCAAATCCGGACACCACACAAAGTCATTACAAGGACTTGTGATCCGAGCAAACAACTGCTTGATATAAGCACCTTCACTTAGAAAAAAAAAAAATATGACATAATTTTTAAATTACATGTCAATCTTTGAAATTTGAATAAAAAGCTATTTTTGTTCGCTTATAAGTCTTATCAAGTTTTATGCTCAAAATGAGATGGGTCAAGGTAGCAAGAGAGATGCATACAAAGTAACAGATAAAGCAGACAAATTTAACTTAATAGCGCACAGAGTCCAGTGTAATACACAAGGGGTTGAAACGCATCAAAACCAGTCGTCAGTGCTGGGGCGTGACCATTTGAATATTGCACGGAATAATATTAGTTTGGGTGATTGTATACACACATAATGTAAATTCGATTACAACATCGCCAAAATATCGTTGTGGATGTGGGTGCTATGGGTGGTTAAATTTTGCCTACCCATGGTCACACAAAGAATGAAATTACACATCAGTCGTCTTTAATTAAATAAACCGCCTCAATGGAAACTCTTTTCACCTACAGCGGGACACTTGCATATGAGGGAAAACAGAGTATTGAGACCACAATGTATCCAGGTACACTATTATTACACCTGGCCACCTCTAACACATACAGAATTTGCTATCACTACCGATTAGTTGATATGCAAAGTCGGCCACCCACAGTATGTGGAAGAAGCGGAGGCCCGCCATGAAATTTATATGGTGGTACTCTATGTTTTCTTTGTGGTCGGCAAAACAGCGAGCCGGTGAATTTCTAAGATTACGTAACGTTTTGCCTCTCTATTCTATATAGAACCTCTTTGGTTATACAGCCCTAACCAGGATCTTATTTTAGGGGAGGGGAAAGTTTCTTTCAGAGGCTAACCTTTTCCCAAAAATTGGGCCAGACTCCATGTATTGTAGGTAGATCACTACCCTCTACAGAGAGTCTGTATCTATTCCCAACATTGAATAATGCGAACTCGCTACCCATTATACACCTGGGTAGGGAGGTGTTATTGAGGTAAAGCGCCTTACTCAAGGGCGCAACACATTGGCCACCAGCGGTGCTCGAAATCACAACCTTTTGCGGTGGCGGGCGCTCTATCCACTGGAACCACATTTACAATTGGGCGGTGTTTGTATTTTTTCTCTTGTGTATGCACTTTTTAGTGTCCATGTTTATGTTGGAGTTATTGCAAATTCAACATTTAATTCCTGTTGAATTACGGCCGACTCAGCTGAGTTTTCCCGATGAGGGCACAATCAATTTTCACAACAAATTGTGTTTTTGCATATACATATTATCTTGTCTATATACATGGTGAGTACAAACAACTTGACCCTGATTGTAGCGGCGCCATTTTTTAATTTTTAGGTAAAATATAATCTAATCAGATTTGGTATCAGCTGAAAGGTCCTTAGTCCATTATCTTTAATTTGCCGCAAAGATCATTCACATCGGTTGAGTATAGACCGAGCTACAGTCGTTTGAATCAAGTAGTCTGTTTTGCGCTCTGTCCACGGATTCACACTCAAATGAATGGCGTTCAGAGAAGCAAATCAGTGTCCACAAGAAAATCGGACTATTTATTGACTGTGAGAATAAATGTGGCGCTATTTAACCCCACAAAATTCAGTCACAATTTACCATCAATGTCCTCTTAACATTTCTACATCCTCATCGCACATAAAAATCATTTGAAAAATAAATTAACTTGATACATGTATCAGTTTCTGGAGGAGTTGAATGAATCACACCATATGAAGGAACAGACATCGGTGACAACCTTTTAAGGTTTAAAGTATTGTCTATATTTGCAGACTAAAATATGCCACATCTTGAAAAAGTGTTTCTTATAAAACTTACCATTTTCACTGGCTTTACACCTTTAAGATACCACTTTATTTGACATAAACATAGACATACCCTTATCATCATTTTGAGAAGTCATTTGCTTAGTTAACCGCCGTGCATTCAAATGGGAATCCGTGGATAGGGGTAAAAGCTTATTACTTGATTCAAATGAATGTAGATTGGCCTATCCGATTGGAATTATCTTTGCAGCAAATTAAAGATATTGAAATAAGCTTTCATACATACCCCAATATTTTGATGAGTAGGGATGGTCATTTCAATCAACCCCCCATGTTGATGCCCATGCCAGTGGTGTAGCCAGGATTTTGTTGACGAGGGGGCACAGATTTGTGAATGTACCGACATGTCCGACATGTATATTGTACCGACATAACATTTTCTTACCGTCGCCTCCAAATTCTAAAGGGGGGGGGGTGAAACATCATCGCCAACACAAAGATAAGTAGGTAGTAGTATTAACCAATTAACCAGTTGTTAGTAACCAATTGTTATTAAGCTCTCTGTATTTCATTTCATGCACCACGACCTCAAAACAACACCTTTTTAGACAAATGTACCAACAGACCGTTATGTACCGACAGAACATCGTGGTCGGGGGCACATTGCCCCCCTCCCCTTCCCCCACTCTGGCCATGCCACTGGCCTTTGCATGTGTTTTTTACCAAAATAACCGCATATTTTACCATAGTTTAAAAATTCTAATTTTCTGCATGTTTTGCACGCATTTGTTCTAATTACAATTACATTTAATAATTTTAGGTTCTAAATGGCAATTTTTTTGTGCGTTTCACGCACATATGCTAGTAATGGATTGTGTCAGCAACACCGTTTCTTTCTTAAATTTTCATCATCTCCATCCCCCCATGTCGAAAAAAATATACGCCACTGAAGAAGTTACAGACAAGTAGTATATTAGTTCAGCACGATTACAAACAACTTTATTCTTCCAATGTTAGATTAGTAGTCAGCTCATTATATAATATCTGTAATATTGTCTGTCCAAAAATAGTAACGTTAGCAATAACGTTTTAGTACGAATAATATATTATGCTTTGTGCAAAACACTATTTTCTGATATTTATTGGCCTACAATTAAATATCAAATTGATATGTGTTGTTCTCCTTGATAATATATTATCCATGATTAAAATTTGGCTAATGTTACTTCAAAAAATTTAAAACACTATTTTTAGTTAAGACACTATCAGTGATTCATCCCTGAATGAGTCAAAATATTTGAAATTTGCAGGAATAGCTTAAAAGTAAAGGATATATTTGTACAATCCTCATAGGTTACTTTTTACAACTAAAGAATTGACAGAAAAGAAGAAAACGGCAATGTTCAAAGAAATGAATCTCCATTCAATTACGTGTTGTAATAAGTGTCCGTACGGAATATACGATTTTGTCCTTAGGTTGCTTCTGGTCTTATCATTTGCAAGGTTTGTTACGATACCTGTACTTGTTACAGACATGCAAAAATCTGATTTGATTTTTTTTTTGGATTTTCTGATTTAGCAAGTCACTGATAGTGCCTTTAAACAATAACAAATATTTAAATATCAAATAGCTCACTTTCTAATGTTCCTTCTGATAAAATATGTCCATGTTCAGTTTATGGGAGCATGCCATCATAATGGAAACAAAATATTCCCAGCTGCACATCTCACATACAGACAGAACTATCTGTAGCCAGTAATAGCATCTCATTTCAAAAATGATCAGATTGAACCCAATAAAGTATGCAGAAGATCAAAATGATTAAAATTTACTACATCACAACAAATCTATGCCCCTTATCCATACGTTCTAAATTTTAAATTAATTCAAACAATTTACTTTCTGCTACAAATTTCTTTGCTTCCTACTGTTATACAAACAATAGCTTGGTGCTTTGCATCAACAATATATCTTGGGACTATTAAATTGTGACACATTCACGGCAATTATGGAGTATGCAATAGAATTTGAGAAAATAGCATTTTACATTTTGCCAAAAAATTTATTGTTTCTGCTCAACAATTATACAAATACTATCTGCAGGGCAAAATGAGGCAAAATGAATATGGAATGGTATATTTAAAAAACACTACACTTTATTCAAGTAAGCACTTAAAGGGGATGACCTCGATTTTTTAAATTTTCATCTTGATAGAATGGCTTCACCCCAAAACCCCATCTGTAATTTTCGCGCCAATATTTTCAACCCATTGTGACAGTGAGAGCTAAAATGTGATTTTGTAATCCCCACAGAATAAGAATACTGTAAAAAAAATAATATGGTTGACCAACATATGGAATATTTCGCTCATAATCAAAACCAAACATCCTTTAGCCCTAAGATTCACAGGTAAAATGAGAAAAATAGTAGGTTTCTTCTGATACCAAAATTTTGATTACTTCCGGTTAAATCTGGAGTCCCTGGGGATGATTGCTAATTAGCAACAGTAAGAATCTGCATTGTTGGTAACTACCCAACACAGTTCAAAGTACAAAAAAAAATCACCTCAATAGGTCATGTGATTCCACAAAAAATCCTATTCTTAAGGTGCTTGTTCCGATTTAGTCTATTGTTTTTCTCTACTGGATTGAGAGCCTGGCACTTGCATATTATGCCCCATCCAAGTACCGTGGGGGAAACAAATTTGCTGGTTTTATGGTAGAAGCAATATTGCACATTGCAAAGCCCTATTCAATACTGTGCTTATATTGTTAATTCATCGGGTTTTTTTGCTTAATCTTGAGAATGAAATGGACTTGAGGGCTCTCAAATTCAGGACGACAGTGAGAGAAAAAATATGGCCTTTCATCTGATATCAAAAATCGATACTACTTTCCGGGTAAACCAGGGGGGTCCCAAAGGCGAACGAAATGCACCTTATTTAAGTGAAATGGCACTTAATTGCATATGTGAGATACGGACACCAGTTCACAATTGTATTTCAATGCGAGTTAAATACATGTTGTGTGACAATGATTGGAAACCTTCACAATAAAAATTTCATATTGTGTTTGATAGGTCATGCATTTTGTGAATAGTTGATTTTGACAATAAGCAAGATATGACACTGTCACAAACTCATGCCAGGAATGTGTTTAGCACATAATATTTTGGGAACAAGACAATTTGAAGAGTAAGAACCAAATGACTACATTTCATTTAAGGTCCCGTTAAGCATGCTCGTAATAGACTTTGTCCCCAGACCCCAGATTTACTTGAAATAAACATTGTGGTTGTTTGAGAGAGATGATATTTTTTTTAATTTCCCTGTGAAAATATTTAGAAGCTAAAAAAAATTGAATGTTTATGAGCAAAATGTGCATTCGGGGTTTACCATATTAATTGAACAAACTGAAAGTATTCTATAGGCTTATTAAAAAAGGTTTTAGTGTCAGATCAAAATGGATTGAACTATTGGTTGCAAATTTTACAAAATTGGGTTTTTTGGGCCAATGGTAGGACATGACAACCTGTATATTAATGAAAATCGGGTTCATCTCCTTTCATCTCACTATTTAAGCAACCAGAGCAAAGATTTGGTAATTTAAATTGTTGTCTACAATGATTCTGCCAAAAATTCACAAAAATATCACCTACGATGTTAAATTTGTAAGGCGGCTACACTGTCAAAGCACACCTCTTAAAAACCAAAGTAGTTTTTCTAATCCACTGCAGTCTTATACAGTTAACTACGGTAATTCAGGGTTGACGTTTGAAATTCAAAACTATTGTATTGACATTCAGTAAAACAGTAAATGGGTCAAACATTTAGGCTTCTATAGTTGCTTCAGCTCTAAAAAAGCAGAGGTTGTTATTGGTTCATGTTCCTTTTAATGCACCAACAAAATCAGGTTTTACATATTTCTGTCATTGTGTTCTGTCTTGCAATATGGTACACAGTATTATACATAGCACATTAAAGAGGCAATGGCAAATTAGAAAATATGAAATTTCTTTTCAACTTGCTCGGCAATGATCTCGTTTCATGACCGTACAACCCCCTGGCCTCGAGAAAATAGGCGGGTGGACAGACGACAGTACACATGCCTATTATATATGAGGATTTTACACATAAAAATAACATACCCAAAACTGATAGGGGACATTAAAATAAGAGGCTAATTTCCAGGTAATTTGTATGCTAACCTTAAGTTTGCAGTAACTTTAATCAACTAAACGTGTCTTCTATTACCTAATATCATAGGGTTACTCATTGTTATTAAAACCACCAATGGCACAGACTGGTCAAACCAAGGATGCCTGCCAATGAGATTCAACTCTGGTGTGTGTTTCTTCTGTTAAATGCAATTTCCACATCATCTGCTGACTTAATGTCGCCGCAGTCATAATTATTAAAAATTGTTTCTGTGTTATTGCATAAACGCACTGATTGGGCTTGATATTTCAGGAGAGTGGAGTGATGTAATAAAAGCTTTATAACATGCAAAAATATCAATTTTAGAAATCTAGGTTTGCAATATTTTTCAAATGTGCAGTGTCTCTTACATTACAATCTAGTGTCATATAAAATTAATGAAGTGTTTTAAGATCACCTATTTGGACAGAACAAACTATAAAGCCGAGGGATTCTTTTCAACATGCATCACTTCACAAAAAAAAAAGAAATGAGCAAATACAAAAAAGTTACATGGGTGCCATGTAGGCAGCATTGATATCCGGATGTGCCACAACAACATCAAATAGGTTGAGTTGAAGTGATTATTTCACTATGAACGCTCAAATTTAATGTCAAATTTTTCTTTCATTAATAAAAAAGTTATTATTAAAAAACTGCTCTAACTCTTAAATTTGCTGTTTTTCTTCTCTCCAAGTGACTGGTTGAGATTACATAATTGGATGTTATATTTCTGGTATACAGTTTAGACTTTCCCTGCTAAACTGAAAGACAGACCAAGAGATTTCAAATGTATTTTGTATGTTAATTAAAAATAGTCAACCAAAATTTAATGGTCTGTAGGTCACCAAAACATGACGAAAGTTGTATATGAAGCTGGTCAGAAACCTGGCCTGCCAAAACTCCCAAATGAACGGACCATTTGTACAGATTATGGAGGACACAAATTCGCCCCCCTCAGAAATGCCTTGGCACCCCTCCCCCATTAATACAAAGGTATGGTCATGCCACTACCTGTGTCCGAAGCAATCAAGTCATTTAGCTATTACTGTAGAACAAATGGGTGAGAAATTCCCACGCATGGGCAGGAACAGCCCATCCATGTGGAATTTTCACCCATTACAGCACGTTTAGAATATGTTGAAGAAAAAAGGTCCACTCATGGACTAACCCTGAATTTCAACCTGGGTCTAAAGTTGGCCTCCCTTTCAAAATACCCGCCAGAGTCCAAATCTTTGATTCTGCCTTTAACGACGTTATCCGTGATTACCAAGAGATAAAAACATTTGAAATTTACAGGAGAAAATACAAAAAATAAAAAAAATAAAAAAAATAAAAACATTTCCAAATAAAAAAAATAACAAAAAAACAATGAAAACAGCAGTGTTCGGATTATAATCCCCACTTTAATTACGTGTTATATAAGTGTCCATAGGGACAGCACATGTGGTCCAGTGGATATGACTGCGGTCATGATCCAAAGGTTGTGGGTTCGAGCCCCGATGCGGCCTAAGTGTTGTGCACTTGGGCAAGGCCACTTACCTCACTGCCTCGTTCACCCAAGCGCTTTATTCGGGGTAGCTGTTATGGGGAAATATGCATCTAAGTGCTGATCGGATTGTGCGCTTGGCCAGCTGCCGCCTAGATGGGCCGAAATGATTGTGACGATTCTGAAGGCAGCGAATAATAATAGGCAACAGCGCTGTGAATCTAGATGAAATGGCGCTTTATAAAGCCAATATATTATTATTATTATATTTATAATGACTAAAATACCAGATTTTGTCTTATTAGGTTGCTTTCAATCTTATCGCTTCCAGGGTATGTTAGGATGGATACCTGTGACAGACATGCAAAATCTGATTATAATTATTTTGTTTTCCAATTCTCTGATTGACAAATCACTGATAGTGCATCACACCACCGCTTGCCGATGGGAAAATTGACTACACAGTCAAGTTATAGGGCAATATCCTTCTCTGATCCTTTCGATGTGTTTTTAGTATTTTTATGTACGTAGGTCATTACCATTAGCTATAAAATTCTATTGCTAGCCTATTACTTTTTATTATTCGGTTTTATTTGCCACACCATTGGGGGATTCTACATACGGCACCTGATCTGCATTTAAGCGGATCAACAGATCTGCATTAAAACTCCCAAATACCACAAAATTACCACAATTGTGACAATACTTGTAAAGTGGACATTTTTCCCGCGCTTACATTATTTTCGCGCTTTTACGGCATTGAGTAGAGCGAATTAAAAACGCGTGAAATGTTTATTTGTGTGTGTAGGTCTACGTAGGATAGCTGAAAAGAGCGAATTTAAAAACAAGCAAAAAATTTAAAAATACAGCACGAGAAAAATACACGCGCGAAAATTATTCACTTTTACAGTATGGTATTTCAGTGTGGTAATTGGGGATCCTGTATCAAACTGTATATGTTCACATTAGAAACCATGAAATCCCCCTGGGGTATTTGTGGTATAAATGGTGGTTTGGCGTGGTGTTGGAGTTTAGGAGTGTCCTCATTGAATAGAAGTATGAGGTTTTAGGGTTATGTGGAATCAATGCGGTACTCTCTAAATGTAAACGATCGTGGAAATTTCACTCCCAAAGAGTGAAAACTCTTGAAAACCACTCCCAAAAAGAGTGGTTTGAACTTAAAAGAGAAATTTTCACTCAAAGAGAGTGAAACTCACTCCAATAAGAGTGGATATCCACTCGTTTTGTGTTGTTACTTCGTTGTGTTTAACTCCTCAAAGAGTGGAAATCCACCTTTGGGAGTGATTTTCACTATTATTGAGTGCAAATTTCTCTTTTAAGTACAAACCACTCATTTTGATTTTGGAGTAGTTTACAAGAGTTTCACTCTTTTGGGGAGTGACATTTTCACTTGTTTACCATTTAGGAGATATTCTGCAGTTCTGTATTTTGTCCACACAGACGTATCATGTTAATGCACGATAAGTGGTATATAGACGCGTTTCTTCCGTGTCTCATAATCAGGCCCGTAGCCAGGAATTATTTAGGGTTGCGGATTGGCCGGAAGTGGACCTTTTCGACAATTTTTTTGCCCCAAAGTTTTTTACCGTCACCTCCAAATCTGAAGGGAGGGCAAGCGAAGGAAGATACATTACAGCATTAACACAAAAAACATACAATAACAGTAATAATGTGAAAACAGGGTGTCCCAGAATGATTAGTAACCATGATCACCAAAAATGTTTGATTTTTTTCCATAGAAAAATCAATAAATTAGGTAAGCTTGTTAATGTCCACTTCATTCTACTGTATCTTTAATAAGAAAATTTTGAATCGTGAAAATCGGGACTAACCAAAGTGAAAATACATCAATTGTGTTAGATGTGCTGATTCATCCTTTGGGACAAAGTGAAAAAAAAAGCATGTGTGTGTTATCCCGACTTACCAAGTCTTTTTTGCCATCAAATTCCTCTTTTGGAAATTCTTATTAAGCCTTGATATTTGATTTTGGTTCCAATAGATAGCTATGATAATTCTCTTTCCCTTGATACCAAGGATAAGTACCAGCATGCCTTTATGGCATACAAGTGACGTCATAGAGGACCATAGCAGCAAATAATTGTCCAATTTCAGAAAAAACCAAGTTGTACAATAGGAGACGAAAATTCAATTTTGCCACAAAATAGTAGGACTATGAGATTTTGAAGCTGGTTTTGGCTCTAAATCATGGCAAAGGACAGCTTTTATATACATACAGAGGGTTTTAGTGCCTTACTCTGCACAAAAGTACCAAAAGAGAATAGGTCTAATGCTTGTGTGGCAACCACTGAGATTTACGGTTCTAGGGGGGCGAGGTTATGACATCATTTTGACGTGTACTGGGCATATTAGTACCAATTTTGGTATCGAAGGAAAGAGGAGGACCACAGTCTCTATGGTACCACAATCACACGTTGAGTGTTTAATAACGGATTCCCGAAGGGACTAAGGCATGTTGTAAAAAAGCTTCCCAGGAAGAGCGGTTAAAAGTACACTACATTTTTTCACTTTAGCCCAAAGGATTGAACAATAAAGCACCTCTAACACAATGAGTGATATTTTCACTTTGGTTAGTCCGATTTTCACGATTCAAAATTCTTTATTAAAGGGTACGTAGAATGAAGTTGGATATTAAACCAGATTACCTAATGTTATTGATTTTCTATGGAAAAAAATAAAACATTTTGGGTTATCGATGGGTACTAATAATTCTGGGACACCCCTGTTACAGTAGTGGAGTAGTAGTGTTAAGACCAGGTGTATGGACCAATTTATGATATTTGAACAGGCGGCAAACTAAACATGACAAAGGCGGACCTTAAACATGCAAAAGTGGGACCTTTGTCATTGTGGGGGGGATGCGTGCACCACCCGAACCATGGCTAGGCCTTACTGCTCATAATTCACGGTTTTTAAATCGCAATTTCATTACATGATCCATACGTGCACTTACAGCGATACAGCCATTTTTAAAGTATGGCACGACACTGTAAAGATCTTTTCACACACACCCACTGTTCTATTCCCCTTCCCCCCCCTCTGCTGTCTCTCCTTCGGGTCGCTCCTTTCCCTCCTCTACCGCGCCCGGTCTCTTCTTCGCTCTACTTTTCTTTCTTGCTCCACTTTTCCTACTTCCTTCCCCTCTCTCCCTTCGTTTTTTATCTTTAATCCCACAAATTCTTTTTTCCTCTTCGTTTGCTCGTCCATTCCTTAACATCCCTTTTCCAATATCAACCCTTTCTTTTGTTTCTTTCCTCTTTTGTGCAAATATTGTGTGCGTTTGTGTTTCTTTATTTTCCATGATAAAATCTCAGTAATATCCTGGGAATTGAATGGAACATGAAGGTAGCATAAATGGAATTTATGCGTGTAGAACCAGGTGTCTTGTACTGCAGCAACAAGGGACAAAATACTTTGGGGCTAAGGGGCTATTGAGAAAATTCGGCCAAAAAAAAGTAGGCCTCGTAGTGAATTTTACCATAGGCCAAAATTTCTCACGGGGGCTATTTTGTGAAAAATGAGGGCTAATCGACCCTTAGCCCTTGTTTATTTTGTGCCCTGCAGTCAACCAAATACTTACAATCTAGCAGCCATTATTTATGTACTGGAGCCCGCGGGGTTCTTGGATTTTGTCGGGTACCCAAGAAAAGGGGGGACTAGCCGCTAGGGGTATCAAAATAACAATAACCAAGTTCTATGCCTTCAACATGCAAAAGCGGACCTTTGTCAGTTTTGGGGGAGGGGGGTGCGTCGCATCACCCGCACCCCCATGGCTACGGCCCTGCTCATAAATGCAACTGCTTAAATCGCAATTTCATTAATGATACATACGTGCACTTACAGCGATACAGCCATTTTAAATGTTGTGGCATTGACACTGTAAAGCCCGATGTAGACTCACTTCGCAGTCAGCGATATGCCGCTGCGAAGGAAATTGACCCCGATTTTTTATGGCCGCGAAAGAATTTCTATCGCGCGATGGATTTTTCGCAGGCCTTCGCGGAGAGTTGAATTTGTTCAACTCTCGGCGATATCGCGGCCGCGAAAATTCTCTTGATTTGGCATGTTCTAGGAACCAAGGTCGGGCGATGACCTAATGAAAACCAAGCTGAACCTGCCTCTTAAAAATCTCCCTATCCGCCCGGATAATCAACAACAAATACTCATCCAATGAAGTATACTTTAAATGGACAATTATTAAAGCTATGATGGTAGTGCGAAAAAAAAAAGGGGAAAAAAAAAATAGTATGATCCCCTACGAGAAGGATTATTTTTAAGATTATAGTAAGAAGTTTGGCGGTTTGTGCGAAATATTTTGTTTACCCACTTGATTCTATTCTGAGCTCCGCATCCTACCATGTTGAATGTATGGCCAACCCCCATGTACAAATGTAGGTAGACTACTAACTGGTATCTTCAAACTGGGCATTTAACAATGATAAAAGTCATGCAAATCCTTGAATGAATGGGGGGGGGGAATGTGCGAAACTAAATGGTTTAAAACAATTACAAAATAGTCCAGCAGAAAATGTACATTATTTGCAGAATGCAAATGCGTTTGGCAATATCCGTCCTATATTACTTGATAAACAGGCATGGATAACAAATTTTAATAACTTGACCTAGTATCGTCAATAATATCTGTCGTCTATTCTAGTTGCTGGATCTCATTCGGGAAACCAGAGCTCTAGCGTCAAAATATGGAATGTATATAGATCATTCTCTAAATTGTTATGAAAAAATGCACAAACTGGCAACATTAGTTGTCAATATTAATAATACAGCACACTTCCGCGAGATGAGACATTTGTCGCGCGGGTATCATGACTTTTACGCGGGCGGATATTGCGATGTAAAATTTCATCGCAACATCGCGCGATTTGAAGCGATAGTGGAGTATACATCGCGGTAAGCTTTTTGCACATATTTTGTGCATTTTGTTTTAAAACAAAACCAAGCAAAATAAAATAAAACCAAGCAAAATAAACAAATCAAGCAAAAAAAATGTTGTAATTGACACACACCCAGCTAAAGTGGCAAAGATTCCCTCTGTTATAAAATCTATTATAATTTGATATTCAAACAAGGAACTTGAATAAAATCAATTTGCAATATTGTCATTATGAACTGGTAATTTGGGACTGTACCATATGCATGTCATGCTTGTTGATTTTTTGCACAATTAAAATAAATATGTAATAAAAATTATGTCCTCCCCGATGGACCAAATTAACATATTTCAATTGATATATTTGATTCTCTTGAATCGGAACATAAATGAAATATTTGAAATAAGATTACAGAATGAAGCGAGTGATAAGAGGAGTGGAAGGGGAGGTGTTTAAATTGTTTGTTTATACTCCGTCACTTTGGAAAAAACCATGTACGTGGCACTTAGCGTCCCCATGTAAGATACCACGCTCTCCATGCCAAAATGCAATCAGAGATTAATAAAGCATAATAAATCAAGGATGAAATGTCAAAAATTCTCAGTGGTTGTCGATTAATAATCAATTAATTATAGGAGGACAGGGGCAAGGAGGGGACAGGAAGGGAATTCACTCTTTTAAAGCAATATGGCAACATATGTTGAAGAGCACCAACCCCCCCACCCCCCCCCCCCCCCCCCCCCCCCCCCCCCCCCCCCCCCCCCCCCCCCCCCCCCCCCCCCCCCCCCCCCCCCCCATTTCACGTTTTTAATTTGATATTTTTGCACAGTTACGTTGGTAATTGTCTAGAAATGATAGCTGCGAACCTAGAAAGCTAAAAAATGCGTTTTTATCTAAAATAAGCGATTTGTTACTTAGAATTGGGATCCAGATTGGACTTAACGGCAGAGCTGGAAAGCTAAGTTTATGCATTCCGTACATGATGAAATAGTGCCACCTCGAGGAAAAATATGAAAATAACCTTAAATGACTTGCCTGAACCAATAAAGCAACTAATGGATGAGCGTAGACACGTACATGGGGCATATTTCCCGGCTATTCACCATGGAAGGCCGTTTCACGCAAGCCGTTGATTATTATCGGGCTCCCGATAATAATACAAAATCCTTGGTTGTTTTTTCTAACACATAGACATTTCCAAGCTAACCATTCACAGTATAGTTACTCAAAGCATTGGTTTACTAGCAGTTACCAATGCAACCGTTGAAAAATATCTAAAAACTTTTGAAAATTGGGGCGCCTCTTCAAAAAATGTTGCTAATATGCTTAAAAAAATTTCCTAAAACTTAGTCAGCGAGAAGCTCATAAAAATAAAATTCCAAAAACATTGAATCACCAAAAACCTCTGACTCATTTTGATATCAAAATAGATAAAGGCAACTATCAGTGATTTCAAATCAGAAAAATATAAAAAACCAAAACAATAAAAAAAATAAAATGGATTTTTTGCACTGTCTGTAACAGTACAGCTGTACATTAGTGCCAAAATCAGATATATCAGTCATACTGTCCGTGACTGACACTTACTACAACGTAACCTGAAGGAGAGTCATATCTTTGAACACTGCAGTTTTCTCCCTTTTCTGTCAATCTTCAGTTGGAAAAGTAACTTATGATGGTTCTATGGATCTAATCCTCACTTTTTAAATCTATTCCTGCCAAATTTCCAAAGATTTGGAATCTTTAGGATGAACACTGATAGTGTCTTAAAAAGTTGACAAATATCTTGGTGCGATGATATAATTTCCATATCAATATGACAAATTTCTTTTAAAGGGACACTTGCACATTTGACAAATAGTGCACCCTCTCGATTTTTCAAAATTGATACTTTTCCATGGTTGTAACGTTTGTATATACATTAGCTCTCAACTGAAATGATAAAGCCTAAATCAGCGCGCTTACGGGTAAACTAAACAATTTTATAATTAATGTCGCCGGTGACATTAATTCAGCAGACAACGCGGAAATGGAGTTAAATACAAGCAAACACACGCCGGAGTTGATTCCCACGGCGTGCATTTTGTTTGACCGCTCATGATCTTTGTGGTTTTAATATCAATGAGTACGGGTCTATGATATTCATGTAATAGACACATTTGTTGATTAAAGTTACGGCAAACTTAAAAGTTAGCCTACAAATTATTTGGACGTCTTTAGCCTCTTATTAATGTCCTTATCTGTTTTGGGTATGTTATTTTTATGTGTAAAATATATCTTTATTCTTCCAATGGCCTAGACTATCATTTGCAAGCAAATTGAAGAAATTTGATATTTTCTGAAAATGTGCCAGTGCCGCTTTAAGTATAAAAGATTAGGAAGGACCAAATTGTTCTTGATATCTATCACAGTATATTGAATAAGTTTTGTCCCCCAACCTGGACCAAGTTAACATTTTAATTCTTGAGTAATATTTAAAGACTGACTCAGCGATTTCGAAATATATATATTTTTTGTAGTAATTGAAAATAGTCATCTAGAACTAAAGACAGTCACGTAAAAATGTTTAATTCCGAAGTTAGAAATGAATCGGATTTTCTGTTTTCATGCAGTAAACATTTATGCACAGTATAACAGTGCCATAGGATACCGTGTATAACAAAAATTCCGGATTCGGAATTTTAGAACAAACTCAACAAAGTTGTGATTTTCTATATGAAGGACTTTGATTTGAGCTTAGTTATTTTACACAGTGATTAGTATATGGACAAGCATAGTGTATGCAAAAAACATGATTTGCAGACCAAAATGAGTGAACCCTCATTGAGAAATCTCTGAGTCAGCCTTTAAGGGGAAAAGGAGAAGATAAGTAAGATAGATAAGAAGATCAGATAAGTAGGGAGGAGAGAAGAGAGAAGATGGGAAGGGAAAGAAAAGGAAGGGGAAGAGAAGGGTAGAGAGGGAGGGGAGAGGAAGGTTAATGGAGAGGGAAGGAGGGAAGAGAAGGGGAGGAAAGGAAAGGAAGGGCAGGGAGGGGTGGAGATAAGAGCAGACAAGGGTGATGAGGGAGGAGGGGGATTGATCACTTGACAATTCTCCTATCCATATTTGACGCAATTTTCTTTTAAAGTCACCTTGCACTTTGACAAATAGTGCACCTCTCGATTTCATTCAACAAATTGAGACTTGTTCCATGGTTTGTCACGTTTGTCTATACATTAAGCTCCTCAACTTGAAAATGATAAAGCCTAAATCAGCCGCGCTTACGGGTAATACTACACAATTCTTATAGCTAAGTTTCCCATCAGTCGCCGTGTTTGACATTAATACTCAGCAGACAACCGGTACATGCCGGAGTTAAATACCCCAGCCAAACACCACTGCCGGAGTGGATCCTCCCACGGTGCTGCATCTTTTGTTTTGACCCACCGCTCATTATCATTTTGTGGTTTTTAATTCATCAAGACTGTAGCTACCAGGTCTCTATGCATATTCAATGTAATAACACATTGTTGATTAGTTACGGAACCTTAAAAGTTAGCCCGACCCCCCAAATTATTTGGACGGTCTTTAGGTGCCCTTATTATGTCCTTATTCGTTTTGTGTTATGGTTATTTTATGTGTAAAAATATATCTTATTCTTCCAATGTCCATAACTATCATTTGCAAGCAAACTAAGAAATTTGATATTTCTTAAAATGTGGCCAGTGCCCATGCTGTAGCTTATAAAATATTAGAAGGACCGCAACATTGTTCTTCCTTCGATATCGATCACCGTATTATGAACCATAAGTTTTGGTCTCCCCCACACCGGACACCAAGTTGACCATACCTGTAGTTTTTAATTCTGAGTAATATTTAAAAAAGCCTGACTCAGCGATTTGAATATATATAATTTTTTTTGTAGTAATGAAAATGTCTCAGAACTAAATACAGTCACCTAAAATTTCTCTAATTCCAATTTTTAGAAAATGAAATGGATTTTCTGTTTGCATGCAGCTAAACACATTTATTATGGCACAGTACATAGACTTGCCATTGATTACCGTGTATACAAAATTGCCGGATCCGGAATTTTAGAACAAACTCCACAATATGTTTGTGATTTTCTCATTATGAAGGACTTTGATTTGAGCTTTAGTTATTTTTAACAAAGTGGATATATATGACAAGCATAGTGTATGCAAAAACACAGAAAAATGAGTGAACCCCTCATTGAGAAATCTCTGAGTCATGCCTTTAAGGGGAAAAGGAGAACGATCCCAGTAACGATAGATACGAAGATTTCAGATCAGTAGGGATGAGCGAAGAGAGAAGATAGGGACGGGAATGCCAAGTCAGTGGAAGAGCAGGTCGAGAGGGAGGGGCAAGGAAGTTCATGGAGAGGAAAGTGAGTAGGAAGATGCAGGGGAGGCAAGGAAACGGAAGGGCAAGGTCGGGGTGGAATAAGCACGACGCAGTGTGATAGTTGCACGAATAGCCGGGGGATTGATCCCACTTTCTCCCATTTGACAAAGTAATCCTCCTGACATTTTCTATGTTACAAAGTGGATAAACTCCTAGAACCTTTACAGCCACCATTTTGACCTAGAAATACAATAATTTATGTTAAAATTATACCGGTAAAAACCTTCACAACCACCTGTCCACCAACTACGATGGCTACTGCATAATACAACACCCACATAAAGCCACCCCAAGGCATTTCAACACTAGCCATCAGATCAAGAGGGTGGATTTGGTTTTGCATTATTTGCCCCATATTTTGTGTGCAAAAAGACATCGTGTGTATACAAAGCTTACCATCTTCCACTACAGTCATACACAGTATTTATTAGAAGTGGACGCACGCTTGCATTAGAACCAATCGCTTGTATATTTGTAATGCCAGACTTCGTTATGGCTATTACTAACTTTCGCTTGATTGCTCGCTTGATCTGCAAATTTGATGCACTGTAGATGGATTAGTTAAATGGAATGTGCGAAGTTGATTGTGTAACATTCGGTTTTTCACCTTAAATATTTTAAAAAAAAAAAAAAAAAAAAACACTTCACTTGCTTTTCTTAGTGCGGTTTCCTATTCCTGGCTGTCACAAGTTAAAGCAATCAGCGTTCTGCTCTCCACTTTGCTGGGTTTACTGTAGAGTGATATTTTTCGCCCCGCGTGTAATTTTTTTCGCGTTTCTTCAATCATCATGCAATTGTTTAAAGCATTTTGCGTGTTTTTAAATTCGCTCTGTTCAGCTATCCTTACATAGCCGTACCAAACACCATAAAAATTTTTTTCCGCGGGTTTTTAATTTCCGGGCGCTACTCAGAAGTGCGTGAAAGTCCGAAAATAATGTACGGCCTAAAGCTCTCTAAATTTTCCTACTTAACATTACTTGAAAATATGAATACACCAATCAAAATTAAAGAAACTCTTTTCAATTTGAAAATTTTTAGGTTGAACGTTTTAATTAAAGGCTGATTCAGATATTTCGGAAATATAATTTTTTTGGTGTGTAAATTTAATATAAGTGTCATCTAGAACTAAAGAGTTACCTAAAATTCTTAATTCCTAAGGTAGAAATGATCGGATTTTCTGTTTTCATGTAGTGAACATTTATGCCAGTATAGCATATGTGCCACAGGATACCGTGTATATAGTGTATATAACACACACACAAATTTTAAAAACACAAAGTTGTGTCTAATCTGTTCTATATGAAAGACTTTGATTGAGCTTAGTTATTCACACAGTCCGCTTAGATAGATGTGCCACCCAGTAGTTATATGCACAACATGATTTGTTTGAACAAATGAGTGCGCCCTCATCGTGAAATCTCTGAGTCCCGCCTTTAATAAAACAAATAATTATTGTTGTCCTTTACATTTTATTCCACTGCCACTAGAATAAGTCCGGTGCCATACATGACCACAGGCAAACTCCTTTGGTGGTGCTCTAATGGAACTATATTTCCGACAGCTCTCCATTTTGCACCCGGGTGGTGAGAGGCAAGCAAAGTAAAGTGCACACACCTTGGCCACCTCAGCGTGGACGCGAACCCAGGCCCTTGTGTCATGAGTCAAGTTAACGCCACTCCCCACTTGACCATTTTGCCCTCATAATATTGTCTAAACACTTCTTATCTTTTTATATACTAAAAATATATATTTCAAAACTCTTTGAGTCTGGCCTAATAAACATTTGTTATTTCACATACAATTAGAGCCTAAAATTGGCTTTGGTCACTGTTCAGAATACCGAGAGCCATTGACCTCGACTAAACTAAACTGAGTTTGAGCCCTTAAAACAATGTATGAGACGATAGATTCACAGGCGGCAGTGTCACCTGCAGTGGGCTTTTGTTTGTTGTTACATAAATACACAACAAATTTCTGATTTTGTCAACCTTTCTAGGAAAACAACATCTAGACTGTGTTATATCTAGTTACCACACCGGTTTCACTCGCCAGGCACAAATCCCCTGAGCTCGTTTTTTGCCGATTTATAACAGCTATTTTGACCCATTTAAAGTCACAAAAACCGCTGGTCCTAACGGCCGGGAATTTTAAGCACATTTCACGCCGTCAGGCACACAGGCGCACCATCGCGTCGCGTGGGTGAATTTTTCCTGCGAATGAATCGTGGTCTCAAAAGTGTCTTTAATATGTACTTTTGCGCGAACGCTCTTGGAATACGAAAAATAATATTTGAAACGGTAAACAGCGCTAATTTAGACCAGAATGAATTTTCATTTCTCTAATTTCTTCTAAATTTCCGGAGTTAGAGACAAAATCACTGTTTGACAATAGTGCATAAAGATGCATTCTTCATCACCTAGATGCACAACATACTCAAATTTTGAAGTTCCAAGATAAAGTTATTTGGAGAAAGAGACAGCTTGAAAGGTGTGAAAAGTCCTGGACTTTTTTTACCTACAACAACCGGATTTTCCTTTCTCAATGTTCAGTTTTCGCAAAATTTTGGGAAATTTTCAGACCAGATACTCCCAAAATGCCGAAGTAAGATGTGAGGTTGGAACTTTCCTACGATAGCAATCGGACTTCTCTAGGGACGTTGTCTCAATTATTTTCATTTTTTCGATTTCTAACTAATATATACTCCATCTATACTCAAATTTTGGAAACGAAAAGTAAAAAAAAATCACACTTTTGTTTTGACATTTTTCCTTATATAACATTCGAAAAGTAAGCTCGATTTTTAAAAAATGATAAAACGTCCCTGTACAAATTTTGTCTTGTTTCTGTTTCTAAAAAATCATTAGAAATTCTCATTGTTTTTGTTATGCTGTCTAACATTTTGGGGCAAAATCCTGTTTTTTTGTTTAGTATTTTTCTCAAATACTACGGACGGAAAGTGGTTTTTACATAATTCGGATGCCGATCAACTCGGTTCAGCAGTTATCGCGTGCCAATTTATCTTTCTAGTGAAAAATGTATACTTTCGGTACATACATAATCAAACATCAGATTGTAAAGTTTACAACCAAAATAGTTACCTCGGACACTCAGGTTCACACTGCCCTTAATTTGATTGTAGCACTGTTGAATTGTCTTTAAAACAAATGCACATGTCAGTTCATTTTCTTGGGATGAAAAACAACTTCAGATATGAAAATATACTATGAAAAATGTTTTAAACTTGGAAAACCCTAATAAATCCAATTGACACAACTGAAAACATCATTACAATATGAATAGCTGGGAAATAGCACCATGTTCATGTGTCCCATACTCCTCCACTAGCTTGCTCCAATGACTTTTGCAAGTCAAGTTAGGATCTTTTTTTAATGAGACTTAGGAAATCAATCATAATGAACAGACAGAAATCTCACGTTTCCATTGTCAAGCCATTCGGAATTAGGAAATTGGTGATCCACAAATCCAATTCAAATTCCTCTTTTTTTCTTTTGTATGACGCATGCACACTTTTGAGCATTGCCTTCACATTACCAACAAGATTGTTCCATAAATCTCACAAACTTGAAAATTTGGGTTTGCTCTTCAATAGCAACCTCTTTTTGGCAAAATCAAAATCTTTCAGTTTACCACTTCTACAATTCAACAAACAAAATTCGCGATATGGCTTGATACAATCCGTAAACTAAACTCCTCAAAATACAAAAACAAACCTATTGGTAAATAACAATATTAATTAGAAATAGATGTGAATGTGCATACATTGCATACTACCTTGCCCCATTCCATCTCCGACGGATATAAGCTGTCAATATTTGTGTTGAATCTGTTTTTTTGATAATCCCAAGTGAAATCATGTGGCAATCTCGGGCGAATATATGAAAAGGCTGCACTCCGCACTTTTTTTCAGAAAATATGAAGTTTCTTCAATTTGCGCCTCACGCATAAGAGTAGTCTTCGCCATTTGGAAGCATATCGAGATAGTCTTTTACCACACATAAACAATAACATACCCAAAACCATGTATGGACTTAAAAGAGGCTAAAGACCATCCCGTTAGAGTTTGCCGTAACTTTATCAACAAATGTTTATTCGTATAATATCATAGAATTCGCCACTCATTGATATTAAACCACAACACGTCACAGGACCGGGTCAAAACAGGGAACACTGCCATGCGAATCATCTAGCATGTGTTTCTTTCGTTACAGCCATTTCGCCTCGGTCCTGCTGAATTAAGGTCGCCGGCGACATTAAAAGCTGACACTGGCCAACATATCTGAAAAATAGTGCGCTCTCAAGTTTTTCGCACAAATCGATATGTTTTTGCATGGTTTGTAAGGCTTTTTATATACAAAAGCCCCTCAACCCAAAATGATTAAAGACAGCCCTAAAAACAAAAAAAAAAAACATTCCCACAAACACCATCTGTGCTATCCTTATGGGTAAACAGAACTTTTTATATAATTTCTACGCCGCCCGGCGACGTTAAATTCAGAGGACACAAAAATGTCTGTTACCACAAGGACAAACCGCATCGCCTATGCAGTTTCCCACGCTATGCAACGGTTTGATCGGCTCCTTTAACCTTTGTTAGTCTTATATAAGTGAGTAGCGAGCACAAAAATATTCATGTAATTATACACTTTGTTGATTAACATTATGTGAAAACTTAAAAGTTGGCCTACAAATTACCTGGATGTGCTTTATTCATCCTCTATCAATGTCCTGTTATCTGTTACTTTGGGTATGTTATTTTGTATGTGTAACCATAATCTCTGTTCTTCCAATGGTAGCCTGCTAGACTAACATTTAGAGCAAATTTGGAAATTTCCATATTTTGCTGAGAAATTGTGCAACGTGCCCGCTTTCAAATATCGAACATGTATTTGTTTTACCCATAATCACGCCCTGATTTGGCTGAATAATTTCATCAGGTGAGGGCTAATGTCTATAAAAGCCTTACCCCATGCAAAAATTCATTTTGAGCATAATAGAGGGCGCACTATTTTTATTCAAATGGTGGCCAGTGTCTCTCTCTAAACCGAGTTTTCTGTGGCCAAATCAGGATCCCTATATACAATCCTCTTTTCATAATTTTTGGACTTCCAATACTAAAACAGTACCTACTTTTTGATTTTTTAAATTTACCTGCAGTGGTCAAGCTAAGAAAACATACTAGTTTTTAAACACTAAATATGAGGTGATTTTATGTTGCGCAAAGTGTTAAGACCCAGACCCCAACCTTTATGACGTCATGAATAGCCAATGACCGTTTTCAAAGGTACCTTTAATCAAGCTTTATTGTCTGGTTTTCCACAAGGACCAGTAATTGTTTTTTGTTTGCATATTCCATGCAACACTGACAAAGGGAGTACGAAATAAGCAAAAAAGGAGCTGACTGTGTGGCTTGGCTTTAAAGAGACCTAGCAAATTCTTGGAAAAATAGTGCATCCTCAAGAGTTATTCACAAAATTGATTTTTCATGGCTTGTAAAGCTATATATATTATATATCATTAGCCCCACCTTTTGCAAAATTGATAAGCCCAAGTCAGTGCCCCTTACTGGGTAACACAGACACGATTTTTATAATAAAATTACTCTGGAGCTTAATTTGTCAATGGCCCGCGAAAGTGGTGTTGAAAAACATAACACCCATCCCAACGAAAACTCAATGATTCCTCCTCGCATGCAGCCTGTTTGCCCGTCTGTGCCCTGTGGTTTTAATCATCAATGAGTATGAGCTAGACTTATTCCATCTGAAGACCTCTGTTTACTAAAGTTATGGGCAACACCTAGATTTAGCCCTACAATACCTGGATGCTCTTTATGAGTGCCCTCTTATTTATATGTCACCTAGCTGTTTTCTTGTTGTGGTTATGGTTTAATGTGTTCAAATACGATATCTATCTTTCCAATGGCCTAGACGACTATCATATGCGAGTGCACGGAATTTCACATCTTGGTGCCAGTGCAGCTAAAAAAATGACTGAGTGTTGTTTTAAACCAACCGGTCCAATCAAGTTCGCGAGATCCTGGCAAGCTACATCAGTCCATTATTACGTACTCGCTTTTCCTTGATGCCACTCAACCGTACAAAAAATTCCTTCACAGCATACTTATTTGCTCATTTTAGCATTCTGCATTATTACTTGCCATATTGCGGACTCCCTAGCTCCTTGTGTCTGACTTTACGTAAAGCCACTTTGTATCACAGTATTTGATGGCAGGTCAATTTCGGCTTGAGAATTGCGGATGACTTGCAGGGCCCAATGACCATAACATGTCTATCATACTGCGACTATTTATTACAGTCATCGATGATTTCAAATTCAGTGGCCTGTATTCTCAGAGCAATTTTGTCAGGTGTTTTATTTCAAAATGCTTTGGAAAGTGATACTTTTATTTGTCATTTATAAAATGCCACCTGCTTTTAATATCATTTTATTGTACCACTTTTTATTGAACCGAATAGATGTAAGCTTATTTTACCATACAAACCATGGAATACTGGCATGGGGAAATACCAATAAAATTCATTTGGATAAGCTATTTAAAGCAATATTAGCACATTTTTTGAAGAGCGCCCCCAATTTTCAAAATTGATATTTTTGCACAGTTACGTTGGTAATTGTCTAGGAAACTATACCTGCGAACGAGAATACTAAAAAATGCGTATTTATCACAAAATAAGCGATTTTGTAATTAAGATTGGGATCCCAGATTGGACTTAACGGCAGAGCTCGAAATGCTACGCTTATGTCCGTCCATGATGAAATAGTGCAACCACGAGAAAATAACCTCAAACTTGACTTGCCTGGACTATTAAAACAACTAATGGATGAGCGTAGACACGTACATGGTGCTATTTCCCAGCTATTTCACATTGGAAGGCCTTTCCAGCGGCCGTTGAATTATTATCGGGGATCCCCGATAATAATTATTCTGGTACAAAATTCCTTCGTTTGTGACACATAGACATTTTCGAGCTTAACCATTCACAGGTATAGTTTACAAGCCAGTTACCAATGCAACCGTGTAAAAATCTCCAAATTTTTGAAAAATTGGGGGCGCTCTTCGAAAAAAATGTGCTAATATTGCTTTAAGTTACAAAAACGTGCTGTAAGAATGCTCTCAGGTAGCCATTACAGATGTCATTCTGCACCATTATTTCAAGATCAAAAAAATTTGAATGTTTTTGACATGTATAAATTAGAGCTTGGAGTGTTTCTCTTCAAATATTCTTCTGATCAATTATCCTCAATTTGAGAAATATTTTACTAAAAGAATATTCATAATCATTTAACTAGAAATATAAATGATTAATTTCAACCTTTCACAACAATTCTTCTTTAATATCTTTTAAAAAAAAAAAACAAATGATTACAAGTTTATGTCTATTTTCCCAATTGAAAAATTTATTTCAAGGTATACATGCACGTAGCCACGGGTGCTTAGAGAGTGCACACACCCTGGGGGTCTGAAAAAAGAGGAGAGGGCATTGAATTAAAGGCTGACTCAAGAGATTTTCCAAAGATGGCACCCTCAAATTCCTTACATATCATGTTTTTTGTATATACCGTACATAATGCATGTCCACATACTAATCACTGTGTGAAATAGCTAAGCTCAAATTGATGTCCTTTACATTCCATAATTTGTGAACTACTTGCTAAGTAGGCACATGTTATTGAGGTGCATGACATCACACAATGAAACATATTATAGTAGATTTCAAAATGAGACCTCATTAAAAGTTTTTGGTCTGTCCATTCACCATGAGAGGTAAGATGATTTTAATGGCCACAGGCAGGGCCGTCCCCAGAGGGGGGGTGTGGGGGGGTGTGACACCCCCCCATTAAAGAAATTCTGTCGGCAAAATGTTAAGTTGTCGGCATTATTGTCGGCAAATGGCCTTTGATGGCTGATTTCTGGTGCCCCTCTCCTATTTGGATTTCGAATTTGAATGACTGAATAGGAAACGTGAGCTGTCGGTCGACCAACTTATCCCCCTTCCCCCGCTCTTCAAAATTTCGAACCGAGTGAAAAAATATTTGGGTCTAGCCGGCGAGCGTAGCGAGCCGGAAAAATTTGATAATTCCTGAATCCGGACCATGGTTTTGTCGGCAACAGAGACTCAACACCCCCCCATTAAAAATGGTCTGGGGACGCCCCTGGCCACAGGTAAACAAAGTTGATGGTATCAATGTACATAACAATGCCTATCTGAAGATTTTATATTTGTGGCTCAAGTCCTACTTCAAAAATTCAACCAAGTGTTTCAATTGAAGTATCGAGATGAAAACCAAGCAATTATTTAATTAATATTGGCATTTGAAGCACAGTTGCTTTGACACTGCACAATATTATTCTTATCACAGCAATAGAGAATACGGCATTCTGTCTATCCCTACACATATCAACACACTAAGTTTTTTATTTGGCCATACAACCTTGTAGAAGATTAGCGCAAAGGGACACGCCAGCGATAATGCGAGAGAATACAAATTGGAAATGCATTTTTTCTTGTAAATCAAAGATAACTGTACAATTCATATGACTAATTTAAATGTTATGAACAAAATGACCAAATTGTGAAAAAATGAAGTACAGTATTTGAGGATATTTGTCATTTTTTATTTATTTTTTTTTTTATTTGTCCTTTTGTATTTTTTCTGTTTCGCATAGACATACAGCGATGATGACTCAAAAATCTACACAAAGAGCTGATTGTGGGTTACACCAGGTACAGAATACACAAAGGTCAAATTTTGTGTTTGAGGTCAAACTGTACAGGTATGTGCACAATACTAAATACGCTTATAATCTGGGATTCACACGGAAAGGCTTTTTGATCTCATCAAATTTTAACATGTGACGTATAGACTTACAGAATCAGATTAAAAGTACTACTGCCTTGTCTTTAATACACAGATTTCAAGCCAACCACTTGCAGGTTATGTTAGCAGACTGCAGAAACAAAAATACCAAAATATGAATTTGGATGATTTTTTTGATGTTACATATTAGCAACTCACTGCTTATCCCTTAAAGGTCCTACAATACCTGGCCACCATGGCATTAGTCTTTTCATCATTAACAAGTTCATTTTAAACCTTACCATCAGTTTTCCCAAAGAGGTTGCTAATATAGATAGAGAGGCAGAAACTTTCCGTACTCTTTAGAAATGCACCGTTCGGCTGTTTTGCCGACCACACAGAAAACCTAGAGTACCAACATCGAAAGCAATGGCTGCCTCCGCTTCTTCACATCTGTGGGTGCCGCTTCGCATATACACTAATCGGTAGTGATACAAATTAATTAATTGTTATGAGGTGGCCATGTGTAATAATAGTGTACTGGATCATTGTGCTCAGTACTCTTTTTTCTCATAATGCAATGCGCGCTTGGTGAAAAATGTATTCATATGAGGCGGTTTATTTAACGACTGATGTGTCATTTCAGTTGTTGTGTGGCCATGGGTAGACAAAATTTAACCACCCAAATCCACCCAACATCCACAACTGATATTTTGGCGGATTGTTTTGTATCGAATTGACATTAGGTGTGTATACAAGCACCCATACTGATAATTATTCCGTGCAATATGTCAAAATTCAACGCCCAGCACTGACGACTGGTTTTGAATGCGTTTCACGCCCCTTGCAGTTTCCAGTCAAGTAGCGATTCTGTGCACAACCCATGCTACAATATTTTTGTAAAGGTCCAAAGGCCTTAGTTCTCCACATCGCCAAGGATTTAACCCTCACATCACATTCCACCCCATAAATCTACAATAACATGACACACTCAATGCACAGAATAAATGGTTTATATGTCCTGATCTGGATAAATCTGGTTATGATGTCAATGTTGTTTTTCTTACTGGTGCATTTTGTAATCCGATCACCTACATTTTTATTTTGGTTCACTAGATCTCTTCAAGAAATACATTTCCAAAATTGTAGCAACTTCGGTGTGCAAAATACATATTGGCAAATTTATTTCTCCTCGAATAGATCCAAGTCTGCAGTGCATGTGGGATTACTGTAGTTCCACAGCAGCCGACAACATCCCGCTGAGCTATTGTTTGAAAAAAGTGTCTGGTTGAAATAAGAGTCTCTACAACAACAACAGACTTTAGTATGGCAGTCTGTGTAAAATTTGATATTCTGTTTAATTATAATGTTTTAAGAACAAAAATCTGTGACCGTTAGAGTTTTTTCTGTTGACGGTTTCGGTGGTATCAAAGGAACCATTTTAGACAAAAAAATTCCTAAACGGTCCATCGATTTTTCTTGGGACATGCGAAGTAAATGTCTGTGTTTTGAAATGGCCGCAGTGCGTGACCTGATGATAGTGTAATCCATGCACAGAGGGACATTGGGAAGACTTTGCGTCTGCTGTGTGCAGTTCAAAGTCAAGACATAAATAAGTTCAGGTCCAAGAGGTCCTTCTTCCCCCAAAGTCCCCCTCAAAAAGATGAGTCTGTATGCCCTGGGATTAGGCAAGCCAATTGTTCAGATTATCATATAAAATCTTATGTTTTTATGGTCTGGGATGAGGCTGTGGATACAAAATGCCCTTTTAAAACATAACATGTCCGGAACAGTGTACATTGAATAAAAAAAAAAGTGCATCATTCACTTTGACCAATGTCAGATACTGATACTCAGTGGCATAACCAAACGAGGGAGAAGGGGAGGCAGTTTTCCCATGGCTTAAAATATTGGGATGATGCCAAAAAAAAGAGTATTTGGATTATCAAGTATCAAGTTCCTTAATCCTTGCAAAGAGCATTTTGGAACTCTCCAACTGACAAAACTAATAAGCATGGAGATGAAAGTTTCCCCCAACCGGTATGAGCGACTTACTTTCAGCTTTTTCATCATAATGCATATAAAAATGAGCCAAGCTGCTCCAAGCTACCAGACTCTGAACATCACTTGGAAAATTACCATGGAGGGATTGATGATCCCAGAAAAGATGTTCTTTGCTTTTCTTCTCTTATCGTGGTCCAAACACTGTGTTTCTCAAATGTTCTTTGCTGGAGCACTCATTTGGTTTGTGTAGGGTCTGCGATACAGAGTGCCCAACTTGGGGGGGGGGGCTTGGAACTGAATTTTTAGTGGGGTCTTCAGAACTGATATTTTTTAAAACAATTTTATGGAATTGGACTCTGCTTTTGGGGCCAAATTAGAGGTTGTGGTCCTGAATAACTGTGCAAAATTTTCTCAAAATTTTAGCAATGGAGTTAAGATTTGTGACTTTGGGCAAAATTATGGGTATTAAGACCTGCATGAGCATTTGGCAGGGGGTCTAACGAAGAGGCTCTACCTGGGGGTCTTGTTGATCACCCCACACTACCCGTACTGCCATTTTAGGTCAGTGTTTTTCGTCCGGTCCCCTAGTTCTTTGTTCTTTCTTATGGTGCTGAGTCAGGCTCCAAGTGATTCCTGACCACAAGACTGGTCTGTACAACATTTGCATAATAGTGCTGGGCAAATAATGAATAATAATGAAAACAAGGCACTTAATCATCCCTCCTCAAAACATGGGAAAAATAGTTCCATATTTACCACCTCTTGTAAATTCTACGTACCTTGAACATACCTTGAAGTGCCACCAGCTCCATCTTCACGTTGATAGATTGTAAAGTTGGCAGGGTTTAAGAGGCTTATATCCCATTTAGACAAATTCTGCTTTAAAGGTGGAGGATGTGGGCATTTATGGCTTCTTCTGGGATTGTTAGTCCAACCATCAACAACCCTCTGACTAAAGAAATGTTTTCTTCCATCTAGTCTGAAAGATATTTTTTTTATGGCCTTACCACTACAAGCCGCTA
>JAMKCH010045811.1:0-12106 GCA_023653785.1 Ophioderma brevispina | reverse complement strand
TTTGATTATTTTCGATTTTCTGATGTTGGCCAATTCACTGATAGTGCTTTATAATGAGGCATTGTGGGTCTTCAGAAGCATGCTTGGCGAGTAGACTTAAATAATTAAATATTTGCATTCATTGCCACTACAACGGCATAATAGAAGCTCTATAGGTATTTGGGTACTTTAATAAAGGGCCTGCGTGGTGTGTAGCCTCTTTGTAGCAAAAGGTCTATCGCGTGTTTCGCAGAGGGCTCGATATTGAAATTCCGTTATTACCCAGGATTACTTTCATTCACCGGCTCATTGTGTGGGGAACTTCAAGGGCCGCTTCTCGATTAGACCTTTTGAAGTAATCTGTTCATCCGATCTCATAAGTTTTGGCCAGTCAAGAAGTTTGACAACAGGAAGTAATCGACACCACTGCCCTACTAAAACAGTATTAATTTTCGAGCAAATGTTTCTGCTGGTAAAAATTTTTGTTGATTTTATGGCGATATATAGTAAAATAAATTTTCAGCCAGCTTATCTTGCACATTTTTGGAACAGAGAATAATATATGACTTTTTGGGTCCGTTTTGGACGTCTTCTTTCTGTGCCGGGGGCGATTTTATTAGCCCCCCCCCCCGCACTCTGTCCCCGGAGAAAATCAGCTTGTGCGCCCAAAGCTTTTAAATTGGTTTTTCCAGGTAAAGGTAATTGACACACTGCTACTAAAACAGTTTATTAATTTTTCACAGCTAAATGTCTCTGCTGTAAACTATTTTTAGCTTGATTTATGGCGATATACAGACAGGCCGCAGAGGTCTGGAAAGGCCTTCCTTTATTTACGTTCCCCGTATGCACAGTCAACGTGATTTTGAATATTAATTAGATTTGCACTAGTTATCTAAAAAAACCACTCGTATTGTTGACTTTATTTTGTTGTCTTTCAAACAACTTTGTACAAAAAGGTACAGGCAGTTAGTTAAAGACCATTCTTGTTGATCATCCTTTCAAAATCAAGAAAAATAAATTCAAAATTTGATCCAAATCGGAGCTTATGTTGAGAAAAATATAGTGAAGATTACTCCTTCAAAAAACTTTGAAAAGGCTTCAGTTATCGAAGATATCTAAGGGCGGTAGACCTCTATCATTGAACTTCTGCTACGTATTGGCTTTCAAAAATTATACAATATTTAACATTGAACTTGGGGTAATACAGCCAGGAGGTGGGGAACTAGCATTATAATCAAGTCCATACTAAAACGGACGCTATAATATACTATTGTAACGGTTATAGGTAATAATGAATGCCAAGAAAATGGACGTGCTGTTAAAGGTCGGTCAATAGGACTATTTACGGGGCGACTTTGGCTGCAAATCAACAGCTGTGACGTGTGAATGTCGAGTTATGCACCATGCAAAGCCAAGGACATGGAGTTCAGTATTTTGTTAACAATATCAGCGTGGTTGCAATGCGTTGATTTCCGTCTGATGTCGCGAGCGTGAAATTGTTTATATTTCAGTTCATCTATTTTTGATTTCAGAAATTTGCTTTATACTACAATGGCTCTTGGACATTTTATTTCTATGGTGTAGACACCATTAGTAAACTATTAAAGTATGTAATTACAGTTGCCCAGGAACTAGCAAATTTATGCCACATCATCTTGCGCGGAAATTCAAATTACAGTGGAACTTCAGTGCTCACTTGTATTGACAGCGAAAATGTCTTCTATCGTGATTTAGAAACTTGGCGGCCCAAAGATGAGGCTGTGTAGCAGCGTCAGGCCATCACTGATCAATTTCGTATTGAACGAGCTTGCACGTAAAGCCTGTTGCCTTGTGCAGTTCAATAACGAAGAGGTTGCGGTATATGCCTGTATATAAAGAATAAATTTTATAACATTTAAGTAATAAAAATTGAAACTTCCTTCAAAAATCGATTTCATTTAGCAACGGTTATATTCGTTTGTGAAAAGTATTCTTAGCAATGTTCTGCAAAACAGTGTTCACATATATCTATTCATTTGAAACTAGTCACGTCATGTTCATTCAAAAGCGACAATCAATTTATTTATGATAGTAGTAAACCTAAACTTCAGTATAAACCCGACCGTAAACCTACAAAACTTTTAATTTATTCGATAATCATTGTACTATTTTGAGTTTTAATTGGCATTGTGTCGATCTTTTCATTTAAAATAATAAACTCAGGTAATAAAAATAACAAGGAATAAAACTATGCAAGGCGCCTGATGATTAAACCAAGTTATAGGGAATTTCTTATTGACCATTTACACAATTGCAGTTCTTCGCTATTTCTTACCTGTTTATCAGGCCAAGATATACAATAGAACGGATACTATAGGATAGGCAACCAATGGCTGATCTTTATCAATTAATTGTTTGTTTCTTTCGGCCTCCGCATCGTATGTGCCTTGAAAAACCCAATCTGTGAAATAGTCCAGATTGGTGAAAAACACATATTGAAAATTTTTGGATGGCCTGCAAGGATAGATAGTGGTGGAGCACTGCCTCGTTAGGATATTAAAGCCACCGGACCCATTAGGAAAGTAGAAAATCAAGCAAACAAACAACAACAAAAAAGAAATAGAAGGACCAGAGAAATAATGCGAAAGTAATTCTAACGTGATATAAAAATATTAGGTCAAATGTCTGTAATACCTTATGTCTTTAATGTCCACAGTATGTAGCCATTTGCGACAAACATCAAGATTATTTCAACATGTCAAAGGGCAACACGCACAATCTTTGGAGATTACATATAGCCCCGGAGCTAGCAGACCCCTGATACAAACTTTGTCTTGGCCCTCTCTCCTTAAGGCACATTTGCCTACACTTAAGAAATCACGTTTCAGGGGTCCCTGTCAGTCTGGGTTTCTTTTGTCAACAAAAACAGCTCAAACCTTTTGTACTTGAGATGTTGTACAAATGTCTGTAGGAACTCCCGGGTTAATAAGAGAGAGAAAGGCTGGTGGTATGGTTAACCAAATATTAAAATTAGGGGCCACCACACTTTAAGGAAAATGCCTTTTCGAGGGAGAAAGTGGCTCCTCCCGTCACCCTGTCAAGCTGGACAATTTCAGTCACGGCAGGGTAACGGGGCAAAGGCACCTCAAGCAGTTGTGACTGAGCTCATTGAATATGGTGTACTCACACATTAGTTGGCATCAGACATGTCTATAAACAGTGGGGATAGGCCATGCCATCCTAACAGGCAATAGCACGACGCCAACTTCCGGCGTATTCGTAACCCGAGTGCTAGTCTTATTCAAAGATAACGGTAGAGGGTCGTCGCTTAAGCATGATGCGACCGGCACACAAGACCTAGACTAAAGGTATAGGCCTGGTCATCGAAGTAGTTAATCTAAAGACCGTTATTGTGGAAATTGCACTGTTTGCAGCGAGGTTGGTAATCCACTAACCTCGGACGGATTTTGACGTCAATAAACTTTTTTCCTGAAAATATAATAATATACTAAGATTTTTTGAACGAAGGTTTAAGAGGAGATTTTGTTTAATGAAACTGGACAGAGACTGCCATAGTAAATGCACGTAGCAGCATCCGCCCGCCCGTATACCAAAACAATTCGACGGCCAAGTGATGGATATTAATTGATCGCCATTATGGGGCGTCCAGCCCAAACCCTTAACAAGTTTTTATACCTATTCTACCACGACTTGGTAGTTGGTGAGTATATGCACCATTTGGCTGAATGAAATAAAAGCGATGCCCCTCAGCTAATGGCGGCCATCAAGGGTTGGTGCAACCGGATTGGGTCCTGGACAATGTAAAATGATGGATGAATTTTGGATCTGGACTCGGCCAATTGCACACATAAATTTGTAGCAGCTAGCCAGGGAACTATTTATTTCAAAGTAAGTGAAAACTCGTGCATATTTCGATGGGCGTGCGCTGATATGTTATAGGGTCAAGCGACACGGCCAAGGGGAGACTAGGCCTTTGTTTCCATTACAAAACACATGGGTCCCCATGAGTACAAGTTTTATCGGTGCGCAGAATCGGCTTACTGGAACTGATGAATTCAGTTATACAATGGTCTGTAATGAATGATTAGGACATGGTGGGCCGGGATGTCAAATCCGCTTGACGCTATTTTTCTAATAAAGGTGATGGCCAAATAAAAAACTTAGTTGGTTATGTTTGCATGATACTAAGTAACTTGCACTGTTTCTCCAATGCTGTGATAAGGAAATGATATTTTGCCTAGGAAGTTGCAAATTAAGTTATGTTCAAGTAACAAAGTTTACTGATAATATGCTGGTGTTTTATCCTGATACTTCAATTGAAACCATCCAAGCTATCTTAGATGTGTAAATTGTATTTTAGGTCAAATTTATACTAGATAATTTACTATACATTGTATGAGTTTCATAAACTGTTTTTTACCAGTGGCCATTAAAATAATTCTCAATTACCTCTCACAGTGATCACGGTGTAATGTGAATGGATCGACTAAAACTTTGAATGAGTCTCACTATTTGAAATTGTGCAGTATAATAGTCATTGATACGTCTGGTACTAATGTTCATCTGTCGATTGCACCCTTTAAAAAGCAATTCATTTCTAGTCTAAGCCTTACCCCACCCTCGGGTGTTTGTACAAAAACATGCGCTCAGTGTAGACGAGGGTTAAAGCCTTTGAATAAACATTACGATACAAATTCAAAAGGGTCACAAAACATCCCGGACAGCTTCGTGCTTACATCTCCATCAACTTACATGCAAACGCCAATTTACAGTTCGGTATCGTCTTAATCAGTCTCTCTTATTATTGCAAACAAGAACATACAAATCGATACTACAATACCCTGCCTCTGTGAGATGACCTAGCCTTGAATAGAGATTTTGTGGCAAAAGGCGCCCTCATTTTTGGACGCATAGCTTAGTAAATACCCGAAACGATTACATAACCAGTCTTTTCGTTAGGAATAGATATCGTTTTTTTCTGTACAGATCGGAAAAGGGAAATATACCCAAATGGTTGGAATTATTCAAACAAAGTTTTATTGTGTGGTCCTCCGTAGAACTAGGAGCAAAACAGATGTTAAAGGGGAATTTCCGTGATTCCAGCACCTTCTGTTTTATTCATGGTGCACTAGATATCCTTGAGACAGAAAAAGCTTATTCCCAAAATTTTGAGCTCTTCCCGATCTTGCGGTTTTGTGTTTGCAGCAAATGTTTGTTTCCCACTGGTCCATAAGCCACCGTGTTGCTGTAATTTCTGTCCGTTTACGGACAGAAAATACAAAATTGCGCATTCTTACAGATACGACAGAATGTTCACCCGTAAGATTTGGTAAACATGGATAATAAGGCAAACGGTTTAGATGATATAATAATCTCAACTTTTTTAGGTAAGTCGGGGGACGAGGCTTGTGGATCACGAAAATGCCCCTTTAATACCGTCAGCAGATATCTAATTTTCCTTAAATGAACGGGTGTTTACAAACGCTATGATATCACCAAATTGTGACTTGCCTGCCCCGTAATATATTAGTACCAAGCTATCCTGGTTACCGTAATGTTACATCAATAAAATTTGTCTGTACATAATTACAAGTAGTTATTTAGCTCCTTACCACCCCGCTCCTGCTGGTCCCCATATTGTCCCAGTAACCGGTAGCAATGAAACAAAGCAACCCGGTTATCCCCCCAGCCGCTGAGAAGATTAAAGGCTGATAGAACGATGGAACAATAAAATACTGTATCAGACACCATTGTCGCTACAAACTGTGTTTATAGCGATCCACTTATGCGTATGTCGTGTCGCGTCTCACATTAAAGTGAATGAGCAATTGCCCGCAACAATCACCTGAGAAAATCCTTGGAAAAGGTCTTAAAGTAGCCTACCTTATTTAGATATATGAATTGAAATGTACGCATATTTTATTAAAGTATCCCACGTATTGGTTCACACAATAGACGTAAAGAACGATTATCTTAGCAATCATTTAGTTCATAGACACTATAATGATATGCTACGTACATTCTAATTTTCGGTTGGAGTCATTACTCGTTTAACAACACATTAAATTGAAGATAAATACAACTAAACCCGGGATTAAAAGCTGCCCCAGCCTGTCAAATAAGACAGTAAAAAATATAAACTTTAATAAAGCTGCCTAGTACTCATGATTGATATGGCATGTATTTGTGTTTGCTAAGCTTTTGTGTCAATGGGAGTGTAATATAACAACTACTCCAAAACGTTGTCCAAAACGCTTCAAAATCACACAATGGCCACATCAGGTCGTCTTCTCTCTGGAGTTAGTTAAAACGATAGATGGTAAACTAATGACTTTTACACATTGGGAAAAGCAATCATAAAAATAAACATGTTCTCATCTCAAAGACACCAGTATATATATACATTGTTTTACCGATGTCAATTAAATAAACCCCAATTGAAAAGCATAGATTCATTAAATACATTGGACTCAATGTTAGCTAAACAAGACAAATGTGTTGAGGTGGCCCCAAGTTTATCATTACGAAATGGAGTTTCGGGCAAAATAAATTGGTGAAATCTAGTGTTGGTGATGAAATATGTCGCCTATGATTATTATGAGAATCATATCAAATCCTCGCGGTGGTTACGTGTGTGGAATTAAATTATATTAAGGGTTAACATATTTAGGTTTACAGTTAGGGTTAAAAGTTATAAGGATATTATAGACCCTTAGTTTTCCGAAAAGTGGCACGTAAACATTCCCGTAAAGACGTCAGGGTGACCAGTTTGGACCAATCATAGAGGATAGATCATGTTTTACGTGACACGTTTAAGTGCCACGTTTCGGAAAATAAGGGTCTCTATTGGACTAGCGATACGTAGAGTGAACACTTATGAGCGGGCTGCCACCACATGCATCTATGTTGCACACATTGCGAAACATATATGAGAAGTCATTCTCCTCGTCCCCATTTTTCACTTCTTATTTCGGACTAAACGTTTTTTTCTTTTCCTATCCCGCAGTGCTGTTCCCATTCTTCATTCAATGTGGAGCGGGTGCCGGACTCTGTAAAGGAGCAGGCCCGTAGCCAGGAATAGGAATTTACGTGGGAGGGGGGGTTGCGGAGTTGCCAGAAGCGGAGTCTTTGCGTACCAACAAAACCCATTTTGTGGCTCGTGCGTTCGACGGTTGACACCAAAAATTTCACCGTCGTCGCCCAAATTTCTGTGAAAACGGGGGGGGGGGGGGGGGGGGGTTTAACGTGATATCATCCCCGCTGCTTGAAAAACAGGTAATAACGCCAGGCCGCCATTACGTATGCATGGATTAACAGCTGCTAAGTCAATTTCATATAACCATGCACCACAACCCTAAAAACAACATAATTTAGCCAAGTGTACAAACATTTAATTGGACCAAAACGGACATTCATCCATGGCAAAAGCGGTCTTCACAATCATAAAGCGAAAATTTTGTATTTTTGAGGGGGGGCCGTTCGCACCCCCCCCCCCCCCACCCCCTTGGCTACGGCCCTCGTGTAAGAGGAATGAGTCATTGCTAGCGGGTACACCATCTCTGTTCTCACATTCAGCAAAAAACATATTTTGATTTTCTGATTTCCTTAGTAACAGGGAAAAATTGTTACTGCGCATTGAACTTATGTTAATTGCTATATGAAACAAAAGTGTTTTAAGCAAAACGAATCATGTGCGATATTAAATGGCCCCTTCCCCCAACAATCAAGCTCTGAAAATCGATACGTCCAAGATTTCCATTTTAACTCCTTCACGAATGTTCAAATTTGTCATAACACCGTTTCAAACTCACCATCAAAAATGCTCAAGCTTGCAAAGAAAGCAGAAACAGTCAGATAGAGAATTAACCGATGAGTAAATAGGGTGTACTTCCGAAATAGCCCAGATTCACAATAAACCATGAATATGCTGTTTGAAAAGAAGCTGCATAAAAACAGTAGGCATAAAACATGGCCGTAGAAGCGGTTAAATTAACAACGGTTTCGCGCATCGCCCTTCTTCTGGAGAATGATAGAGTCCAGTTATATAATAATATATTAACAGCCTGTCTCAAAAGTGGTAAATCGAAAACAAATTGGATCATATGAAAATTTCAAAAAAGTCAATCAAACTAGGCTTTTCTTAAAAGAACAAAGGACCGGGCTTATCCAATAGTGTTTGTTTCATCTAAATTGCTTTGTCAATTCAGAGATATCATCAATTTAGTGCGAAACACCAAAATCAATTTTGTGCCACTTAATGCATAAGAAGAGTCGTCGAGTAACTCTGGCTGCTGTCTTGAAACATGTGCAGATCACAAAAGATTGCAATTTGGCCAAAAGAAAAAATAAACACCGATTAAAAAAAATGAAGTTTAGTTTGCTTAACACAGGCTTTAATAGTCAACTTAAAAGTTCAGATAATATTTCTTTCATAAATAATAAACAAAAACAAATATTTATGAGAAGTTCATCTGAAATCGAGATTTATCTATAGAAATGAGATGAAACCAAAAATGTGGGAAAGTCTGGTCTTTTTCGGTAATATGATTTACAACACGACGTACTTATATTGATATTTCATATGAAGAAAAATCGATTTTCCATTGTACTATTTTTTAGGCAGGCTTCTCTCTCTCTCTCTCTCTCTATTATATATATCTATAGATAGAGAGAGGGGGAGAGAAGGAGGGAGGGAGGAGAGAGAGATGAGGGCAGAGAGAGAGAGATAGAGAGCTCTCTCTCTATATATAGATATAGAGAGAGAGGGGGAGAGAGACGAGGGAGAGAGAGAGAGAGAGGAGTCTGTGGTGCTTCCCAGCACTAGACGTATACAGTCATGAGGCGATTATAGGAGAGCCGACGTGCTTTTAAAGTTACACACACACACACTATAAATATTATATACACCTGGAACAAAAAGTATCTCGGCATGTTTTCGATCAGTATTGTGCCAAAGTTCCTACCATTTTGAAAGATTCGAAATATACATTTTATTGTCTTGGTTTGCTCTTATTTAATACCTTGCTTGTAAAAAGGCGTGTAGAAATGCTGAGATAGAACGCCCGGAAAGAGCAACCCCCCAAACAAAAGTTGCAGTTTGGTGACTCATCGGCTTGTACATCCTCACCATACTATCCAAGAAGTTCGACAAGGGGAAAATTGGCTCTACAGAGACGACGGCTTAGCAGTTGTACACAGAACACGGCACCGCATCCGACCAGAATCAGGAAAGACATCATCAAGACTTCAGAGAATCTCGGCCTCAACATCACATCGAGACCTGAGTCACCAAACTCCTCGACCATCACTCTAAACTTGGACAACGGCAAAACTACCCATACCACAAACCCAACGACCGACCAGTCTACATCCACACGCCTCCAACCACCACCAAACATCATCAAGAACCTACCAGCCTCCATACGCAGACGTATATCAGATATTTCATTTACAGAGATACCTTCGACAACGCGTCAGCATTCTACAACGACGCTCTTAAAACCAGCGGATACAACGAGGAAACCAACAGACAGAGAACCGTGCCACAGGACGACCCGCAACCGTAAACGTAACATCATCTGGTCTCCACCAACACGTTCGGACGATCGATCATCAAGCTCATCGACAAACACTTCCCAGCAATATCCAAACTCCACAAGATATTCAACCGGAACACCCGTCAGCTCAGCTACGCGCATGCAAAACGTTCGCCAGCATGCATCAACAACCCAACACAGAAGATCGCACGCTAGATAATAAAACTACACAACATGGATGCAACTGCCGCAACAAGGAATGTGCCGCTGCAAGGAAATTGTTGGAAACATAAATCATTAAGAGCAGAAGTCAAAGTAGCGACAGGGACCTCTAACCAAACTTTACATCGGACTGACGGAACCACCTGTTCAAGACTAGATTCAACAACACAGAATCCTCAGAATGCAAAAGACACCAGAACAAGCACAGAAATTCTCAAGTACGCCCCCCCCCCTGTGGCAGCTCACGAAAAGAAGAACAACCCAACCTACGACATCAACATGGCAATCGTATCCAGCGCCCGAACGTACTCCAGCGGAACCAAGAAATGCGACCTCTGCCTCACCGTGAAGCTGACCATCATCAATGCCGAAAAACGCAGACTACTCAACAAGCGACCGAACTAATATCCACGTGCCGCCACGAGAACAAATTTACCTTAGCAAACCACTCCAGGCATCACCGTTAGGATAATACGGGACTCGATATCTCTCGACGTCCGCAATTTGACACCTTCCATCTCATGCCGCCCTCCTACGACCACCAACTTCTCTTACGCCGTCCGCCAAAACCCCGCTAATATTCTTAGCATCCACGAATAGCAGCCAAGTTGCTGATGATCGCACAAGCTGTGAAACTCCGAGTAAAACATACGTTCCAGTGGTTTCATCAATTTATCTCGCTTGCTTTCAAGCATTGAGCACTCTGCATGAAAATAGTCTCCTCGCCTATATATACATAAGATATATAGAAGTCGAAGAGGCTGGGTGATAATACACAGTGCAATGTTGAGATATATCGAGACCAACTGGGACATTACATAATGGTTGTTTGTCCTATTTATATTTGTACTTTGTTGTTGGCTCACACGGTTAAAGGTTATATAGACCCGAAAGTTGTGTCTTGAAATCTCAACATTGCACGTGTGTATTATCAACCAACCTTTTCGACTACATATAATTAACCAGTGCTACGCAGCTTTTTCGACTATAATATATATATATATAGATAATAATATTATATATTATAGAATATATATATATGTATCTTATATATTATATATATATATTACGTTCTGTATAAAAGTAAAGGAAAAAGAAAAATTATTCGGTTTATTAGTATGGCGTATTTCTTATGTGGGGATTTTTTTTTAAATTCCAATTTGAAGACAATTATAAACTAAACGGGGAATGAAATATGCTGAAAAACATTAAATAACACAATACGGTTTCATAATCAGTTGAAGTCTTTCTTACGTTATGCAGCGTATGTCCCATGGCTTTTCAAAACTTTTGGATAGATTCGATAAGGTATACGGCGGTCCGGTAAGTAGATCGCACGGTGTATTGTTGTAGTATGTGTCACAGATGCGAAAGATATTATCTATATTAACGTTATCAGTCCCGTCATAGAGAGAGGAATGTGTGTAAGAAAACGAACATCTCAAATAATATCCTGGAAAACGTAGGGGTTCTATGGATGTTTTTGCATCAGAGGGTCCGTTACTATGTTTTGTTTTGATCGTAAATGGCTCGAACCGATAAAACCTAACGAGAAAAATTGAAAGTTTTGTGGGACTTCGGGCTCCAGAGACAGAAAAAGAACACGCAATCGCTACGGCAGCTTCATTTTTTCCCCACAATGCGTTCGATAAGTTTCACTCTTGAGAATTTTTAAACATGGTTTCAATTTACTCCAACTTTTTTTCAATCTTAGGGAGCGTCAGTTATTTCTACGGAGGGGGGGGGGCGGTAGATGTCAGTAAGCAACCCACAAAAAAAATACGACCACCCCCAACCCTTTTCCCGATACCAAAAAAAGTTTAGACCTACTCTGGGATAGATAGAAAAAAGGTATGACCCCCCCTCCCCGGCACACCAGACTTTTTCAGCCTTTATTTTTTATATTGTTAATACCAAAATATCACACACCACATTCCTACATAGACAGGAGGAAACCAATGTGGCGTTTTGTGTTCTCTATATGTAAATGTACTACAAGTGCGATACCATGGCTAACGAAGTGAATACATTCTATCATTTACATAACAAGGGTTCCCCACACCATCGTGGGGATCAGTGGGTACTCCATCTGTACTCCCAGTGGTGACTTTGCAGAGAAAGACAAACAGAAGTAAATGCCATGGCAAAGTACAGGGAATATACATACGAGAACCCCAGCCAAAACATATAGGGTGCTATAAGAAGGCCACATCTGCAGTACCTGACCATGTAATAGGGGGGTGCACACTTTATAGAAACCCAATATGCAATTATGAAATACAATACCAGCATGCAATGTATACTGGATTTCACTTGATTGTAGAATTTTGCCAAAGGTTAATAAATGGCACGTGACTTACAAACAAAAA
>JAMKCH010045810.1:0-12230 GCA_023653785.1 Ophioderma brevispina | reverse complement strand
CATCGTCCAATCACTTCTACTAGGCCTGCCTCATATCACCTTAACAATGGTGTCTTTCATGAATATCATTTTCTCTCTTTTCCAAAGTGGGGGAAAAAAGCAACTGGGGCATTTCGGTGCATCAACCCATTGAGTCACTGACAACACTTATCCACGTCTCTTGTGAGGGCCAAATAGGTTAGACCCCTGTTTACAAGCGAGGGCCAGGTCATCCAGGCTACACCTGCCAGTAGTAATTAACTTATCACAATCAATTAGATGTCAAAGGTTAGGTTATCAGTTGTAATTAAGGAGGGGGCTCAGTACTAGCGGTCAGTGCTGGTCACCGGACATTGACCCACTCTTTCTCTTGTGCACTGTTTTTCATCTTGAATTGCTTCCTTGTGTGTGCTTTAAACGGCCGATTGTGGTTTCCAAGTCAGCCGGCTTAAAATAACATGTGACAGTCAATGCCTCTTGAGGATTTGGATGACCTTGGCTCCCTTGATTTCTTTTGTTTCCCTTTCAAGGGCAGAAAAGGATATGGATCTGGGATATTGTCAGTCCCTTAGGGGGAGCACAAGGCAGCAGTTGTTGAAAGAAGTGGGTGGAGGATATCTGGCTAGAGAGCGCATGCACAATATGGGCATGTATGATATTCCACAGGATTGAGCAATATGACTCAGACATCTTTAAAAACCCTTTGTGTGCAGCTGCCAACAGATATCTGTTAGTTTGCGCTTAAGTCTGAAATTTGTTGGTGGCATGTTTATACTAATTTGATGCTCCCTTTATGCTGAATCAAATATGGTCATGACGGCAGTCAATTTTAACTTTTTTAAAAACAATTATTTGGTGACATTTTAATGATGGGATATGTGGTCGCCTGCAGCAATTAGCTTAGTAGAGTTGCAACCAAAGTGATTGGTTCCTTTTGGGAGTGTCCCCAATGTCACAATACCGCATGTAGGAGTGAGTCAACAGGCAATGAGAATCCCAACGTGGAAGGCTGGAAAGTTTTTCCACTCTCCTTCAAAGTGCACTGGGGGGAACAAGTGTCATCAGCATAAAATAACATTTAATTATTCCTGCTATTCCACAACAACAACAACATACAACATGAATGTTGGTACAAGTAGGTCATTTGGTACTGACGCTTGCAATGATTAGTTTACTCGATCTCATCAGTAAAAAGGCAACTTTTGTTTGCTTGTGTACTTTGTTGTTGTGTTGTTTTTTCTTTCCCATGCACACTGTCACAATTGCATGCATCACTTGATTGAAATGGCTTTACTTTGGCCCTATGCCTAATATTGTGATCCAACTATAAACTAAAAGTTACCACGTTTACCATTTTTAGTGATATTTTCATGGAATGTTCTGCATTTTGCAAGGTGTAGGCTAAATTTCCGGATTCGTCCGGGGGTTGAACAACAGTGCGTTGAGGCACCGTTAAATGATAGACCCAAAGTGATCTCAAACCATACTATGTCCTGTCAACTCTTTTTTATATACTGATTAAATACTGTAGTGTAGTAGGCTAATTAGTTGAAATCCCAGTGAATTTAAGCCACAATCCTGATAACGTACCCTTAATTATTAATTAATCTCCAAAAGATGAAAACTTTCCCTCCACATTGAAAAAATTTTCCCTCCAAGATTGAAAAATTTCCCTCCAAGATTGAAAAATGTCCCTCCAAGATTGAAAAATTTTCCTTCCAAGATTGAAAAATTTCCCTCCAAGATTGAAAAATGTCCCTCCAAGATTGAAAAATTCCTTTCCCTCCAAGGTTGAAAAATTTCCCTCCAAGATTAAAAAATTTCCCTTCAAGATTGAAAAATGTCCCTCAGATAATTGAAAATGTCCCTCCAAGATTGAAAAATTCCCCGCCCAAGATTGAAAAATGTCCCTCCACCCTCCAAAATGAAAAAATTTCCTCCAAGATTGAAAAATGTCCCTCCAGATTCTTATTCCAATTCTTATGTATTTATTAAAGACAAAAATTTCCCTCCAAATACAAATTTCCCAGGAATGTCTTCCCAATTCCCCAGCTTTTTCCAGGCAAGCTTTCACAGGGGCCTGTAAAATAACTGAATCTCTCGTTGCAGCAACAAACCTTTATAGCAATTGACAAAAGGAAATCTTGTTGTCATTTTGGTGGTCTTCTTGCTCGTGCGGAATCCTTGTATGTTGGCAAATATCTAGTTTAAAGATTGAGCTTTGGGACATTGGTCAACAAATACGGCAACGATTAAATTTAGATCGTACCAGCATTGTGGCTGGTGAAATTGGTTATGACTATATCTGCTATACAATTTTTAGGGTCGTTTGATGCAATATTGTAAAGACATTATGTCGGCAATGATTCCTGTGTCTGTGTGTCCATCTGTCTGTTGTCCCATCTGTCTGTGTGTCCATCTTTCCCTGTGTGGTGTGTCAAACTTAATACAACCTTGTGTTTGACAATCTTTTCAACTTAAATGTTACTCTTAGTGCAGTGATGGATCAAGTTCATACATGGTATGCTTGTACATTGAGACGGGGTCTTATGTGGTGTAACATGATGAGGTCAAAGGGCATTCAGTGGTCAGTTGGGGGTTCATTGTTATTTTATAGCTCTAGTATACACCTTTTGGTTGACACATTTTCAACTTACTGCAGATTTTTAGTGCAGGGATTGATCAAGTTCATACTTATATATAATAATAATATAATAACAATAATTATCACTTATAAAGTGCAACAAGAAAGTGTCTAAGCACTCTACATAATCACACAAACACACCAAAAAATACAGTTTCTTAATCTATAAATTAAATTAAATACAATATAAACTAAACCTAATGATTTTAACATTTCAATTATTAAAAAGAAAGAAAGAAAGAGGTTCAGCAGATGACCATTTTGCCACCCAAACTAACTCACTCTGATAAAAAAGGTATGTCTTCAGTCTAGTTTTAAAAGTGCATTTCTAACATCCACCGACTGTAATGGAAAAAAGCCCCGGTAGCCATACATAGTCTTACTTCTTGGACCAGCACTAAGAAGACCATTCGACGATGAACGTAGCGAAATACTTGGATTATAATCCAAGATAAGTTCCTTGAGGTACTTGGGAGCCATACCATTTCGTATCTTGTAGGAATGAGTAAGATTTTGAAAAGGATGCGGTCTTTAACTTTTAGCCAGTGTAGGTTGTTCAGAACAGGCGAAATGTGATCATATCGGTTTGTCAAAGTGACAAGTCTTGCTGCTGAGTTCTGTACAAGTTGTAAAGGTGCAATATGACTGAAAAGAAGACCACACAATGACACAACAGAGAATTGTTACAGTCTAATCTAGTGGACACAAAAGCATTTACCAAGCGTTCCGTGGTAGGTCGATCTAAATACCTACGGATCCGTAGGTTCCGTAGATTCCAAAAGACGCAGAGCGTGTGATGTTCTTAATGTGATCTTTCATTGAAGTTTCCTATCCGGTGTAACACTAAGATCCTTAGCAGAGTCTGCCGTGTTGATTCGGGCATCACTGATAACAATAGCTGGAAGGAGTGCGATGCTTAGAATGAAAACGCACAATCTCCGTCTTCGAATCATTCAGCATAAGCCCATTGGTAATGGCCCAAGATCTTACATCAGAGATACAACTTTCCAATTGTTAATAGCTTCAGATGTCTTGGTTGGTATGCTTATACATTGAGACAAGGGTTCTTATGTGGGGTAATGGATAAGGAGGTTGATGGCCATTCAGGGGTCACTTCAGGTCATTATATTGCTTTGGTATACACATTTTGGCAGTGGCACTTTTTCAATTTACTGTAGCTTTTTAGTGCTGTATTCTTTGACCACCTAATTGGATGACCTATTTGGGACTGTTTCTATTTCTATAGGATGGTGGAAATGACATTTGTGTATTTCTTATCCAGAAAGTTGTTCGGACTGTTTACACAGCGTACACCATGCACTTTGATCCAGGTCCATTTTAAGAAATGGATTAAATCGGATAGCAGATTAAGGGAAAAGCACATGTAAACTGTATCCTCTGCTATGATTACACATAGATAGTGACATGCCATTGCATGGCATGGTACTCTATGGTATGGAATACTGTGCTCAAAGAAGCTCCAACCAAAGAACTTCATCTCAAATCTTTTAAGCAGTAATTTTTGAATTGTTTATGAACTGGCAGATGATGGTGGCCAAGCTTTATTCAATATGGCAACTCACCCAAATGAATCAAAATAGATTCCAGCAATACAGATTGCAAACCAGAAACTGATGTTAGCGTTCACTGTTGCCAGTCATGGATGTTCATATGACCCACATACGAGTTTGAGCTCATCCTCGTCTGGTATTCATACATACAAATTCAGTGGAATTGATCTCTGATGGTGTCGGAGCCTTACAAGAAATAAAACATATTGCATACTAAAAATTCCACTCAAGGGTAAAATACAAATATTTTGTTATTGTGTGAGAAGTTTGTTAGTCATTAGGCGCTTGAGCCTGAGTGGGTTGCAAATGCGTCATAATACCTTAATCTTGCAGGATTTCATAGAACATGGGGTATGTTAACTTCTAAATAAACTTGCTAGTTCAAAGTAATCAGTTAGTAATAATTTTCAGCCACATTCTGATTAGTTGAAATAGAAAAAGGGAAGCGTGGTTCAAAACTTGGAAATGTTTTCCGATGCTTCGTCCTTTTTGTGTCATCTTCAAAGCAAGCGGAACTTAAGGATTGCTCAGTTTGGTAGTGTGTGTGTGTCTATGTGTGGTAAAAATGTTGACTCAAATGTTAACCTTAAACATAATTGCTCACTGTTTTCACATACCTATGCACATTTTCATGACACTTGGTTACAATGTTGGTGACCTCATGTGACCTTGGTGACCTCATGTGACCTTGGTGACCTCATGTGTCCCTATTCACAAACCATGAAGTCAGTTGACACGTGCTTGGTGAACACTATTTTTAATTGTTAACAATGGTATGTATAAGTAGAGGACTTTCTTGCAAATAATAAAGATAATAATTTTATGAAGACAATGTGTAGGAGTCTGATAAGAATGAAGACATCAAGAGATGTGTTGCCGTTGCACAATGATGGGGTTTCCTAGAATTCAGGAAACTTCTAAAATCGCCCGTGGAAACTACCATGTGAAATTGGGACCAAAAAAATAATGGATTTTTTATGTGAGAAGAAGTCAAATTGCAAATCACAAGAAATTGAAATACTACTAGGCAGTCTCTGGGTTTTGCAATCACCTGGCTTTGATTTTAGAAAAATTGGGCAGAAATGACTGTGTTCCAAATTATTTAATTTTTAAATGTTTGTAAACATTGCTATGGTGAAAAATTCCACTCTTGTGCAAAGTTCACTGACCACTTCTGTCAATAATATGACGAAGACCATCTCTTGGTGGCTGGGTGAGGTGGGTTTCCTTGTTTCGCCCCTTTAAAATTTACTGTGTTTACACCACTGCAAATCAATGGCTGATATTTATAATATCTGACAAGTATAATTTTGCATACCAGACAATAACTGTAACTGTAAAACAATTGTCATATTGACATGAACAAATTGCTGAAAATTACATCAGTAGTTCTAAGTAGATTGTAAAGGTCCATTCGTAGTTCACAAATGGATGAAAACCATCTCTGACTCAATGCAGCAGCAGCAGCACAGTTCAAATTGCTTTGCGCTGCTGCTGCGTTGAGTCAGAGATGATTTTCATCCATTTTCATTGCACTTTAAAACAGTGAAGTATGAATGGACCTTTAGTATGCTGGCACACCCACACTCCAACTTCCAGTGAAGCGATTAGTAAACAGATCTGCATTTTCAAATGATTGCAGGTTCTAAAGTCAAACCAACAGTTCTTTAAATTGATTTGCAATCAGAAACCTTTGCGATCATTTTGAAATGTAGCATCAGAATTCTCCAAGCAAACGTCGTCGTCATCACGCCGGGCACGCTCTCAAGCCAACTATCAGCACCAAAGATTACCAGAAGTTAGCACGTCACAGCTGGTCCACATTAGCACCTCAGTGCCAGCGAGGATAAATTGGAAACACTCAGTGTTGCGACTATTGGATTTATATCTGGGTTTGTAGGTCATGCAGAAAATTGATAGTAGTGATTGCACCCTCAATGTCAACCGTTGACTAAGATAGTTTCAGACGTTCACTACTAAACCCCGACAGATAATTTTCAGATAGTGTTTCGCCTGGTCGAGTATTGATCCCATTTCCCCTCCGCCTCTAGTAGAGAAGGAAGGATACTATGTATGCGAGTTATTTTTATGCTTCCATGCGGAACATATCAAAAAAGTGAAGTTACACCCCCCAAAAAAAAGTTATTTTATTGTGGAAGATTGACCTAAATTAACTTTCCTACAGTGTCGTCCAAGAAAAGGTGATACCGATATTATTTTTTCTCTAAATCTTTTTTTTTTCCTTTTTTTTGGGAAAAGCAGAGCAAATATAAAATATGTTGGGGTTACAATATTCAAAACATTTTCTCAGACCAATCGATTAAGATATGATGGGTGGCGTGGAAACTATAATTAAGCAAAATCTAGAGTGAAAAATGTAACTTTTAATGATAATCTTTGAGGTGTTTTGGGGTTGTCCTTATATGAAGGAGCAGAGGCCTATAGCAAGTAGAAAAAAACAGTAAGAACAGAGTGAAAGTGGAAAAGAAGAAGAGACAGCAATATGTCACTGATAGAACTAAAATAGGGCCAGACAATGGGGCGTGTACCTGCATGCTTTGACCTTAGCTTATCCGCGGAATGAATCCAGATTGGGATTACCCGAATGTCAAATTTTAAAAGTAAATCTTTTAACTTTTGACACTACCTATAAATACAATCCACTACTACAGCCAAATGACCAGCGTATGTTGAGCCGGGATATTGAGTCCATCTCACAAGGTACCGGTTTGGGAATCTTCACATCTCAATAAGGTCATGTGATATCGCCACCGGATCCCACAAAATAACCTCAGTCTTAACACATACAAAACTCTTATCTACACTCATTTTAGCCCACAAAGCATAAGTACTTCGTAATTTTAGCATGATCCTGTAAAAAGTCACATGGTTACTTAAAAGCGGAAATGTGTTAATCCCGAAGTATGACAGTGTATGGTTACACAACAAATAGCATGTTGCAATGTAGTGTGGGATTGTTTAAATCCCTCTGCACTTGGCCACAGCCCAGAATGGACATGACTCTACCCATGATCCGAGAACTCCAGAACTCTCTACATTTCTCTTCGGGTGGGTGGGTGGAAGGGTGATGATGGCTCATGACGTGCAAATGTGGATCAGGTATGCAGATATGCCTATATTTTTAGTGTTGATTTTTCAAAGGTTGTGACAAAATTTGTTGTTAGACCTGGGTGAAAATAATCAGGAAAGTCAAACAGATTGTGTGAAGTCAATGGTGCTGAATTGCATGATCAGGTGCTGAAAATTACCTCAATACATTATTGAGATTTCAATTTTCACATTGCTCGGATGAGGTGTGTAATTTGCTAGACCTTGTTGGCTGTATCGCTTCAGTATAGGTACAGTGTTTTTGGAATCTTGGCAAGGGCAAAGAATGTTAGCTTTGCACATGGAACTTTGGAAACTACTCCAGTATCCCAACATTCCAAAGGTTTACAAGGGTAACATATAGGAAGAAAGCTCACCAACATTCTAAAAGCAGGCTCTTGTGCGCAAGTCCTTTCTTGCCCATTTTTTTTCCACAATGTAAACATGAGCACATGAACATGCCTTCACATAATCTAGTCAATACAGGTAAAAGAAATAAGAGAGTTGCCCACAGGTTTTTTGTGAGGACGCAAGCTTCTAGCTCGAAGGCAGGACCACTTTGCAAATTGTTGTTGCGTGTGTATGTATGTGTTGTAATACGTGTCACTTAAAATGTTAATTTTTTTTAAAATGACCCAATTGAAAAGTCGAAGTTCAATTGGAACCCCGGTTGGAACCAAACTTGTGTGGGATCCCTCATATGGTGTGGTCAGAGGTCATGTGACCAGGTGCAAAGTTCAGTGAGCTGTACAAGTTGAATAATAGGCTAAAAATTTAAAAATTGACTCAATGAAAAGTTGAATTGAAGTTCAGTGGAACCAAACTTGAATCATAGGTGCACAATGGATCCCTCATATGGATGAGGTCAAGGTTATGTTCCAGGTAAAAGTTCATGGAGCGGCCCACAGTTATATTATTTGAATATACCAAGTGGGAAAGCCGAGAACCACCACAAAATTCTAGTTCAATCAGTATTGTATTTGTTTTAAAAAAAATCAGAAAGTTTTTTTTCATATAACTTATGCAGGGTTAATTCAGTAATTATATTACAAATAAAGGTTGCTTGCTACTCGCAGTTTAATGTGATATAAACCCGACATTTACAAGTAAATCTCTTTATACGGTCAGCTTAGAGAGTGCGATTTTTTATGGCAATGGAAGGTTTGAAATAAAAGACATGTGAAATTGCACTGCGCTATTAAGTTGTTTGCAACTTTGTGAGTGGCAGGCATCGGAAGTGACAGTTACATTTTCAAAATCAATGTTAAATTGCGCCCCTGGTTTTTGTCATGCATCAGCCACATGGTGAAAGAAATGGAGGTAGCTGCCACTAATGTTAGAAGATAATGGCCGCCTTAATTGCACTTCAAACGTATCTGTAGAAAAACATAAATGAGTGAGCATTTCTTCACTGCCGCGGTTTACTATGGAATGTTATATGGATAAAAATTGTGGGGTTTTTTAAATGCATGTTGAAAATTCGGAGCATGTATTCCAGTATTTGAAAAGTTCTTTTAAAGCTTGGACTATATTTTAAATTTACTATAGTAGATTGGGTCAAAATAAGTGAGACCTCAAAAGTTTTAGGTCTTGTCATTCACCGTGAGAAGGTAAGAGGACTAATGAGATTTATTTTACATGGCCAATTGTATCTAGTTAGTAAACGAATGCTGATGTAAAATACATATTCCATATCAAAGATAGCTTGGGTGTTTCAATTAAGAATCAGAATTAAAACACCAGCAGTTATTTCATTAAATTTATTTGAACATAACTTACCTTGACAGGGTAAATATCATTCCTTTTTCCAATGCACACACATAACAACTAAGTTTTGTATTTGGCCTTCCAAAATGGGCGTATCGTTGTATTAGAGATTAGCACAAAGCTGGTTTACGAGTCCTTGACATTGCAAAGTCTTCCCTTTTATCATTTATAGACCATTGTAAAACTCAATCAGTTTCCAGTAAGCCGATTCTGCAATTCTGTACAGTAACTTTGTAGCATGGTTTCAATAGCGTATTGTAATGACAACAAAGGCCTAGTCTCGCTGGTCGGGGATTGAACCCTCATAATAATATCACCTCATGAAAATATGCAAGAAATCTCAAATAATTTGAAAATATACTATAGTTGGTAGTAACTAACTAGCGGGGGAGGGGACGCAAGCGATCAATCTAAATGGTTGATCCTCTTCATAACGCCAAAACTTCAGAAACAAACGGTACAATATTTTCTCAAGCCCCTTCTTATTTATGTGCTTTTAATGCATCAATGTGTTATGTCAAGAGTTGCCCCTATCTCAACATGAGCTATGAAGCCAGGTGAACAGTTATTGCAAAATTTATGTGCAAGCCAAGGAATTATATGACTCCTAAAGTCCCGGGTCGGAGGATAGCGGGCTACTCAGTGTTTATAGCTAATAGGAAGAGAAATGATTGGGAAGCCTCTTGGGAAAGAACAGAAGCTGAGGTTTGCGTAAAATCGGGAAATTTTTATGGGAAATCATGAAAAATCAATGTCTTTTGGGACGCTTCCTCCGATCGGTACGAATTTTTCCACTGACGAGATGACTTTCCCCCTAAACGCGCCAATTCCCCTCAGAATTGCTCGTATGCCATCTCTAACATTCTAAGGGACCGATGGAGGACCAGCACTCATACTCCCTTAAACTCATGTCCAAGGGGTCCAAACGTGGGGGGGGGGGGGGGGGGGGAGGGGGAGAGGGGCGTGTTCACGTTAGATGATGACCGCTATATTAGCGGCTGTTAAAACCCCAGCCATATGTCACCATAACAGGGACGGTATTTTGAAAATTTACCATCGCTATCCAAAAGACTCCCATTTTTCGACAATTGTTTCGCTCAAGACCTTCTAGCTTTTTAAAAATGTTGCTAAAATTTCACCAAAACTCTCAGAATACACATAGACTCGCACACGGGACATTAGCCCTTCCCTTCACCTTGCATCATAAGTCATTGCATGACATAATCGAATTGATTTTTATTTTTCTTTACTAATGCGCAAAAAGTAATTCATTTTTTTTAAAAACTCGAATTTTGGCCCCTTTCGTGGGGGGAAGCCGGCACTACGGATATGTCTGAAATGTTATTCTCAAGCTTGTGAAAGAAAAAAAAAATTTGTGCAAAAAAATTTTTATTGGTGTTGTTTGAATTTAAGGTAGACAATTTATCAAAATTCCTTGCAAAAATGCTTTGTAGTATACATAATCATCGGTGTGGCAGAATGCCTGCAATTGTATAATGAGTTAAAATTTGAAGCCGAAAAGAATTAATTTGAAACAGGTATAACTCATGATTACACTTCTAACATTGCCCATATACGCTTCACGTTATTTCGATTAAACCATTGCATATTGGATTCCATGCTACATATATTGCACACATAAGAGACAGTGTAAACAGATACATACATGGGCATCTACAACTTCCGTTTAGGTGACATCACAAATTTTGATCATCCCACTAAGAATACAATCGGGCATCCATCTCTACCAGTGATCTCTACTCAGCGATGACGTAGCTGACGTACCTCATACCTAATGAGATTACCCACAAACCACGCAAAAAAACTAACCCTAACCCATACCGTGTCCCAAAAAAAACGCAAAATACACATCAATTAAAGTTTTGTTGTTATTTAAACACAATCTCTCGGACATCTTAATCACATTTCGTTTCCGATCACTACTAACCGACAGGCATTCGGCAACGGGGGAGGCCTGAGGAACGTGGGGTGATCACAAAACCATTCGGTCCGTCTCATACCCTTAATGACGATACCCACAAACCACGCACATATAACCCCATACCGCTGTCCAAAACCCATACCGCGTCCCCAAAACGCAAAATACAATCCATTAACGTTTGTCTTTTTTACACGCAAATCTCTCGACATCCTAATCACATTTGCCGCACGATCACTAATCATCGACAGACCTCGCAAAGGGGTAGGCCTGGGACGGGCGTAGGGTTGGGGTAACATCCCCAAATGTCGGATCGCATGGAGAGGGCTTCGCATTTTTAGCGCCAGCCCGTGCCCGTAAGTCTATAGTATTATAGATAGAACATAATTACCACAGACATCCTTCTTAGAATTAATATTTCTCCCTCATGCTAGACTACTTCCGGTAGTCCAATTGTTTTTGTTTTGTTTTTTGTTTACTTTCTTTTTTGTCCAATTGTGGGTGGTGTTTTCCCAGTAGTAGGCCTATCGCAAGAGACAATGATTAAAACAAAATAGGAGGGTATAGAGGGCGAGGAAAGGCGAGAACTACTAACCGTTGAGAATGTCACTTTATTGGAAATCCCCAATGCCCAAACGAGCAGATCGATTTAGCATGCAGGTCAATTGAGGGCCAGCCGATAACTATCCCCCGTCAATTTTCACTTCACAATACGGGTGGGCATGTGAAATTGAGAAACTAATTACTTTCCTTAGGGCGTCGAGATTGTAACATGGGTTCCTATGGCGAGTTCCGTCCAAAACTTGGCGGACCCTAATATACACGAATCCGACGCGACTATTATCGCCCCTATGCCCGGGGCGGCGCACTCACCATCCGCCATGACTGGGGGGCATCTTTTGCATTTCTCGTTATACACCGCGTTTACTTTGTACGTTGTACACAAAGAAGCGATAATTGTGATCAGTTCTGACGGCACAAAAAAACCAACACTATTTCACGATTATCCATTTGTTTATCATGGGCGGCTCCTCAGGCAAAAAATGTAATTCTTGGCGCCACAAATAGCTGGTAAAGTTACAAAAAAATGGAAACAAACTGCGTGCGAATTCACGCTAATGACACAAATGAACAATCATCGTATCCATTTCAGTCTAATACCACATTGTAACTCACCCGTCATTTTCACGTGTACTGTGATAGTCCACATAGTAGCACATTC
>JAMKCH010045809.1:0-11904 GCA_023653785.1 Ophioderma brevispina | reverse complement strand
GTGGGCGGTTTGAGGAAGAGGGGCCGACCAAAGAGGACATGGAGGAAGCAAGTGGAGGAGGAGAGTAGGAGGGTTGGGTTGAGGATGGGGGATGCGTTGAATCGGGCGAAGTGGAAGGAGGGAGTAAGGGCGATTGCTACGGTTGCGGGGACAAAACCGGATTTAAAACTTTGGTTTTACTACTACTACTACTATATACTACTATAAATCGAGAACAATTGCACCCTTTCATAAATAATGTTAATTGTTATAAATTAATGCATAAATAAGGTGGTCGTGACCCCGTTTAAATGGTTTACAGAGAAATGTATACACAACTCTGATGATTTCTTGGGTTTCATTTGTGCAACCTAAGCCCGTGCACACTACTCCGGAGTCATTTTATTACAAAATTACTTGATTTACACAAAAATAAACTGTTTTAGGCTTATTCATTTAAGACGTCTAAAAGCAAATATTCAAAATTAAAGTCAGAGATTTCGGAATATAATTTTTTTAATATATTAATTAAAAATAGTCAACTAGAACTAAAGATAGTCACCTAGAATGCTCAATTCCAAATTTTGAGATGAATCGGAGTTTTCGTTTTGATGCAGTAAACATTTATGTGTATATAACAGTGCCATAGGATACTGTGTATAACAAAATTTCCGGATCCGGAATTTTTAAACAAAGATGTGATTTTCTATATATATGAAGGATTTCGATTTTGAGCTTGGCTATATCACACAGTGATTAGTATATGGACAAGCATTATGTACATGCAAAAAACACAATTTGTTTGAAAATTGAGGGCGCCCTCATCGGGAAATCTCTGAGTCAGCCTTTAAGTTTTGACAAAAATTATTTAAGTCGTCCTATATGCAAAATGCATCAGTTTCCCTTTATATTGTCAATTCGTGCGGATTTACCCGAAAAAGGCTGAAAACGACCAACAGATTTCGACTTAAACTAGGGCCCTTTTTACTTGGGCTATATTGTGACATTATTTGGTGTAAAATTGTTTAGTGCTCGATACAAGTCCCAATCCACCAAGATTTCTTTTGTAGAAAATGGGATTGTGTCAATGTCACTCCTAAAAGGTAGGCCAATTAACGCCATTGAATTACCCCTTTCCTATAACTGTATTGTTTAAAGGTCCATGGCATGATCTCTAATACCCCCCCTCCCCCACCCCAGATTTTACCGGAAGTTGTCAAAATTGTCTGAAGAAAGCTACCATTTTTCTAATTTACTAAAATGTATTTGGTTTCAAGCGAAAAAAATCCCAATATTAATTTTACAAAGGATTCTGTGATTTACATAATCACGTTTCTAGCTCTCATATCAACACGGATTAAAATATTGCCATAATTTTTTTTTTCAGATGGGGCAAAGGTCATTCAATCAAAATAAAACACTTTATATATAACTAACGGGTCAGTGGATTGATATGGATTTGGAAATCCGACGATGATCTCATACTCTCTTAAAAACAAGAGTGAATTTCACTTTTACAGGGCTCACTCCAAAAAGAGTGAAATATCAAACACTTTGAAGATTTTTGGGGTAAAATTTACTTTTGGTAATTTAAAAAAATAATAAAATTTAATAATTTTGTAAATTATCAAGAGAATTGGTATCCAAAAATGTTCTTTGAAGATTGTGAAATTCAAAAGCGATCAAATTTTTGTCTTAAAAGTCGGCAGTTTGGTAATCGGGCTCCACTTTCGCGGCAATCAACCCCGTGGTCTAAAAGTTCTACACCTTAAAAAAATTAAATCACTTTCGACAAAAATCCACCCCCCTCCCAAAAAAAAATCCTGAGATTATACTATAGACCAGTTAACATACCAGCAATGTTTGTAAACATGTTAGGGCCTGGTATCTTGAAATCGGTCGGCCTGACTGTTACACACTGGGCAATTGTATCTGTTAGAGTTTTAATACTATGTGCCATAACGATTCGCAGGCATGGATTCGCAGGCAACAAAAGAAGTGACGTAGGATGTTAACTGGTCTATAGATTCAACCCATCGTGTCACCTCTAGTACTTTTCCGAAGGTATGGGCATTGAATGAGGGGCATGTGCAGTGGGTGGAAAATAAAACTCCACGCTAAACCTAGTGAAACATGAAGTCCGATAGTAGAGAAAAATCAATTCTATGCTATAATTGCTGGCTAATCGTATTTGCTTCAGTTGTATTAAGACACACGGTAGTGTGTCCACCAAGTTTTAAAAATAACAACTAAAAAAACACCAAAAAACAGCCAAAAAACCATTAAAACAGCCAAGATACAAACGACACACACCGTGAGTATATTAACAGAAACAAACTTCCCTTTGTTTGACTTTTTTTTTTTTTTTTTTTTTAGACCAGTTAACAGCAATGTTTGTAAACATGTTAGGGCCTGGTATCTTGAAATCGGTCGGCCTGACTGTTACACACTGGGCAATTATTGTATCTGTTAGAGTTTTAATACTATGTGCCATAACGATTCGCAGGCAAGGATTCGCGGGCAACAAAAGAAGTGACGTAGGATGTTAACTGGTCTATAGTAGATTCAACCCATCGTGTCACCTCTAGTACTTTTCCGAAGGTATGGGCATTGAATGAGGGGCATGTGCAGTGGGTGGAAATTAAAACTCCACGCTAAATCTAGTGAAACATGAAGTCCGATAGTAGAGAAAAATCAATTCTATGCTACATGAAAGCATTCAAGTCAACTAAGCGCATTGCTGGCTAATCGTATTTGCTTCAGTTGTATTCAATGTAACAGGTGAGTTGAATGTTACTGGCTTTTGAGCGCCCGTGTTTTGGATACGGAAGTCTTAGCACTCTTTGTAAAAAAATGATGTCAACATGAAAGACTAGATTATCTTGGTTCGTTCAGGAAACAGGTGAATCGGCCACATATTTCCTTTTTCTGCCACCTTTCCCACCTATCCGACGCTGTCCAAAACTTTCCTAGGTGACACGATGGTTTGAATCTACCATACATAAACCCATATGAGCTTAGGCCGAGAAGATAGAAGAAAGGTTCGTGCTCAGTTTCCCGTTCGCATACGCGTTAAAGATTTTTTAAGATTTTGCAGATATTTTTAAACATTTTTTAAAAAGATTAGTCAAGATAAGGAAAAATGGCCACGCAAGTAGACGAAAATAAAAAGGGCGTCTAAAAAAGCAATAAAAAGAATTTCCACGTAGCGCATAGCTTTTTGATAAAAACAACAACGATAGCCACAATCAAACTTATGCTGCGTCATTCAATCTTTTCTATGTTCGGGTTTTACACATTGCGGCACAGGTCGATATTCGTTCTCGATTCTGAGGCATGCGCCAATATGATTTTTCCTGAAGGGCCACAATCAAGGTCACTATCGGGCATATTAATGAGCTTCGATGTGCGTGCCGTTGCAGCTTCTAGATCTGACGTCCCTGGCGAATTCACCATGGTAGCCGTTGCCGTAGTCGACCGTTACTTGATTATAAAACTTAAAGATTGCCTAGTTTTTAATGAAATGACAATAAATATGGCTGCTCACTGAAATTTGATATTACCAGTAACTTTCAGCCGCAATCAGAAAAAATGGTGGGCCTTTTTCTTTATTTGAGTTACAAAGGAATAGGAACCATAGATGTTTAAAATCACTTGAAAGTGACTGTAGTTGATCAAAAACACAATTCGCCATATCTATCTAAATTTATTAGGCCGTGTAGGTTCCTGAGGTATCAAAACTAGTTTGCGGTCCCATATTGCAAGTAGTCTTAGGACCACTTTTAATGTGATGTAAAGGGGTCATATGAGGTTGAGTTCCCTTTCCATCCCTTTTGTTACCCACCCCCTTTCCCACCCCACCCCTCCACCTTCCCTCCCCCTGAGACGACCTGTCCAATTTTCAAATATGTAGAAATATCTCAATTGACCACCCCACAGTGTGGGAAGCACTACATGTATAAACCCGACTTGTGCCACATGACCTAAGACTACCCCCTCCCCACCCCACTTTAATCACAAAACGGGAATGAGTAATAATTTGTCAAAAATTTGTAGGTAAAATAACTGATGACCCCATCTGCCTGGAAAGCATACAGAGTCCCTGTCACCTCCAACCACTCCCCTTCCCACCATGCCAGCACGATACACATGACACATACCTCGTCCCGCTACCACCCCCCCCCATCCCAGCTCGATATGATCATGAACATGTGTGAAAAATCATTAGCTATCATTATTACTATTAATCATTCCATTTCATTTACAGCTATTTACCCCTGGCATGAGCATAAACCGACTCCTAGGGATGCACAATCATATAAAGCATATGGACTACACCCGGATCCCCGAATTATGGGCTAAAGATTGTGGTCTGTATGTTTGCATATCACAAAACCGCCATACTTTAAAATGGACCAATCATGATGAATTCTGCACCCAATTGGCGAGCTGAAGGCTTATATTCCGATAAAAATGTGTCATCAGCAGACAAGATTATTTTGACAACACACGAGGGAAGAATCCATGACATTTACTATCGCTTATCACCATAAGTCATCAGTTAGAACCGAAAAGTTAAAAAAAAAAGTGATGGCACAAGTTGCCGAAAACTATCGTAGATTCGAATTTTCTACTCACTGATTTATTCGGGGAAAAGCAATGAGTTTAGCATTGGGTTCACGATATATAAAAAATGTAAACTGATCGGTATCGCAACGTTTCCAAGGCAGAAGCGGTTAATGTTTACCATCAATATGTTAAGATAGCTATGGCCATAGAGATTTCCCTCATGAGCTGACAGTGAATGACCGTCATATAAGAGCAGCGATAACAACGATTCAGCTCTTAACTAAATTATGATCGTTGCTTTACTGATTCTTTTTCTTTAAAAGTTTCTTTGTGAATAGCGCTTATAGACAGAAAATAAAGAAGAATGTCTCTGCTTCTACAGGCCCCAAAAACTATCAAGCGCCTATACGCTATGCGTTTTTTTTTTAGTCAGAAAAAATTAACCGCCACGCGGAAATTCCTTTTTTATTGCATTTTAGACCTTTATTTTGCGGCGATTTTTTTTTCTTGACCAATCCTATTCCTCCCCCCAAAAAAAAAGTCTCTAGAACACCATTAAAAAAAAGGAAAGAAACCGATTAAAAATTGTGATTTGTAGACCTGTGTACTCGGGGACGCTGAGACAAACCTTTTTTCTCGGCCTTATAGGTTTTAAGGTACAGGAGTGAGACGAAAACTCTTCGTTTTTCCCTCAGTCATAAAACGATCCAAAATTGTTATTATATAGAGCGTGTTTTTTGGTGCCCAAGTATGCTCACTATAGAGGAAAAACGTGTTTTTTGTATTAACAAAATCATTTTTACCATATAAACATTTGTTCGGCGAAACCGACGAAGAATGTTCTCTTTTTGTGTATATACCTTGCTATAGATGTGCATAGACCACATATACAAAATAAAATAGTTTACTTTAGCTTACTTGTTTTACAGTTACATGATTAAACCTGCGAAAAACTACTTTACAAATCCAAATGAAAGATTGTTAGGTTAAAAACTTTGACAAGAAAAAACAAGGTTTCTCCCAGTTGGAAGCGATTAACCTGCTTTTTCAAATTGAAAAAAAAAAATGTTTTTTTTTTAAAATTCAATAGCACGGCTTGATTTTTTGTTCAATCTTAAAAGCCGTTTTCTCGGTTGAGAGAGAAAAACAAAGTGTTGAACAAAATCTAAAATCAGAAACTGTGTTTATCATTGTGTATGCATTCTATCTGGTTTTCCGCTTTTTCACCGAAAAGAAGAAAAAGTTTTCTTTTACTCTGCAAAATAGCGGCCATACACAAAGCTCAAAATAAATTATGAAGAACCAAAGAACTCGCGTATGATGATGCATTTCTGTGTTAAATTATGTATGATTTAAAAGTCGGTACTGGATCCATATAATAACGATAATCAGTGAGATTTATGGAACGCTTTTACAAATGTAGGCAAAGCGATATATAGAAGATATAATTTGCGAACAAATTTGTCAAAATCTGGCGGACTCCTAATTCGCTCGCCAAATCGAAAGGCCTATATATGATTTCTGCAGCTGTCTTTTATAAGTAAAGACCTTTAAAGTAAATCTGCTGCGAGAAAAAAAAATTTATCATCATTATCGTCAACCAAACAATATAATTACCGTTGATTCACAATAGTGATTCTTTTCTTCGTTTTCTTTTCTCATTGGTTAAAGATTGTAGAAAGGGGCGAGCCGGGTTTGCCTGTCTTGTCTGGATCCGTACCAAAATTATAGCAACTAGATTGGTTTAAAAACTTACTGGTCAAAAATCATAAAACTCATAGAAGTTCTAACACGGTCTTGCTTATTAGTATATAAAACAAAAAAGGAGGTATCAAAATACCGCGATACCTCCTTAATAATCGTAAATTCTTAGACTAAAATGTAGGACAATCTGAATTTAAAATTTATATTCAAGGCGTTTTGATTTCAATATTTAATCTAAACGGTAGAATCCAATTATGAATAAATGTTAATGGTAGAACATTTAGAGATAGGCCTGGAGTTTTTTTAATGATGAAATTATCTGAAGAATTTTATTTTGTCATACCGCCTTTCAAAGGTAAATTGCTATCCGGTGTGTTCTTGTTCCTTTGGAAATCCGTTTTACTGTCGAAAATCATAAAACTCATAGAATTTCGAACACGGTCTTGCCGATATAATATATAAAACAAACAAAGGATGGTATCAAAATACCGCGATACCTCCTTAATAATCTCTAAAGTTCTTAGACTAAATGATATAGGACAAATTCTGAATTTAAAATTTATATTCAATGCGTTTTGATTTTCAATGTATTTAATCTAAAACTGTAGAATCCAAATTAGAATAAATGTTAATGTAAATTTAGAGATAGGCCTGGGGTTTTTTAATGATGAAAGTATCTGAAGAATTTATTGTATACAGCCTTTTCAAAGTGTTTAAATTTGCATATCCCGGTTTCTCCTTGGATAAATCCGTTAATTACCGTTTCATTTTATAATTTTCTTTTTTGTATGGTGTTAATTTAAGACTGCGTGGATTTGCAATGATTAATTTAAAAAATATTGAAGAACGTTTCGCATCATCACTAATTTACTAATTCCTATTGACGATGGTTTGAAAATTGGGAAGACCGAATAGAAAAATAGAAGATCTGTATCATAAAACATGGTGCGACATATGAAGACCATGTTGTGGGTATTCTGATAATAGCGTGATTGTCCTGACTATTGTAACCAGAGCGTGACAGAAATATTAGTGCACCGTTAACCCGCGTCTTACCAAGCTTGTTTGTAACACGGTTTACCAAGGGGGGTGGTTAACACCCCTCGAGAATTTGTTATAAAGCACCCGATGCTATGATTTTGATACCAATAAGATAGCGATGGTCCTCTCTTTCCATTGATACCAAAATAAGTACCAACATACTAGTATGGCGTCACAAATGACTGTTCAACAAAGTCCGAGGACTCGGCAAAAATTGGCATTTTCCACCGACAATAGGCGAAAATCCCAATTTTGCGCTAAAAATCGCAGTTAGTGTTGTAATACCGGATTTGTTCATGCGGTTTTCAGCTCTAATGATGGCATTTGGCTAGTTTTACATAAACCTAGAGTTTTAGAGCCATACTGTGATAATATTTCAAAAATGCACCATAAATATCCTGGGTTGCAACCACCCCCCCCACCCTTCGGACTTTGACGGCAGTTTACCCTAACCCCGGTGAAGGTGCTACTTCACCATGTTCACAATTTTTTTTTCGCTAAAATGACCGGAAAAGGATGAGAGAACGAACGATTACCTAGAAGCTTTTTCGAAAGTTTGTTAGCATGTTAGCGAACCGGAGCGAAGTTCACTAGTAAGACTGAGGGTTGTGTTAAACAAGGCAGCAGCTTGACTGGTATGTTACTACACAAAATAAATGAGGAAACAAGGCAGTAGAATTTGGGGATTACTGAAAACTGGGGTTGTGCGTGCTCAATTTGCATGTGTAGATGTTACTAACGTGGTTTTTGTTGGATTAAAAGGAAATGCAAAGATTATTTATGGTAAGCAGAATATTACCGAACTCGACGAAAAGCTTAAAAAGGTATTTTTTGCATGAAAAATACAAATTTAACAACCTTTAGTAAATAAACTTTGGAAACATTCTACTTATGTGATTAAGAGTCGTAAACACATTCCAACATTGTGCCAAAAACGCATGTCCGAAGCTTTCCTGCATTTACTGTAAACAGAAGAAAATGCCCAAATACTCTGGAACACCCTTTTTGCAAATTGCAGGCAAATAGGTAAAAAAAAATAAATCATTATTTCTACATATGCAAATTATTGCAGCTTTTACAGGTGTATGCGCTAGGATGTTAATTATGAATTTCTCACACAAATTTTTGATGTTGTGGGACCATTGCCGCTTTGTGATTTTCACCCTCGTCCCGCTTGGCCTATAATTGGTAGCGTTTGTTGGCGAGAGGGCAATTCACATAAAGAAAGAAAAATCCCCGAATTAATCGCGACTCAAGAGTCTGATTTGCATCCTTATATAATGTCCTGATTCGACCCAAGTCAATAGAGGTCCAGAAGGCATTCCTCACAACCCCTCAGGACATCTTCTAGAGAAGACGTTGTTTACACGTCGAAAATTCAAGGTTTATTTGAAGTTTCCTTTTGTGCTGAAAGCTGTTTGAACTGTTCGTATTTATTCAGTACTCGCATATCAAAATACAGAAATACAGCAGAGAAATAATAATAATAATAATTTGAATATTTTTAAAACGTGCGACATATCCACTTAAACGTTCCAGGCGCTGTGCGGCACCATGAAAGCTCAGCACATCAGAGAAACCCATGATCCAAACAGATTTATTCCAAGAAGCTCGATTTTTAGAAGCAGAGAAAACCAGGAGTACCCCGGAGAAACCCTGCGGGAACGAGTATGGATCGAGAAACCCAAATTCTCATAAAGCCGCCTAACGAATCCCCTGCCGTGATCGAACCGAGACCTCATTGGTGAAAGGCGAGGGTAATACTCTACGCCAACCCGTTCTAGAAAATAAACATTATACAGACAAATTGATCATTGCACGATTTCCAGATATAAAGCGGAATTTTTGATCTGGATTAAACATCACAAGAGTCAATATTGAAGCTTATTTCCATTGGGGTCCCTTTTAGACAAGAAGAAGTGGAGGAAACCAATCGAACGCAACAAGCTAATAACAACATTTAACACCCACACACCTAATATTGCATTGAATGCTGAACCAAATGAAAAGCAGGCCTCATTAAAGCAATATTAAGCAACTTTTTGCCAGATAGGACACGGATCCAATTTTTTCAAAATTTGATATTTTTATGCACAGCTATGTTTAGTCAGATAATGGGAATGTCGTGTAACACTAAGACAGACTGCGAGATCACGACACATAGCGGCATCTCACAAAATAAAATTTAATTCTACATTAAATTATTATCACTACATTACGATTTTTGTAATTGATGATTGGGATCCTAGATTGTACTTAACGGCAGAGCTGGAAATATTAAGTTTATGTCCTTCCATGATGAATAGTGCCACCTCAAGAAAGATCTCTAAATTGACTTGCATGAGACCAATCTAACCCCTAACAGGAGGGTAGACACGTACATTGCGCTATTTCCTGGCTATTATCATATTGGAAGTCCATTTCCAGCAGCCATGAATTATTATCGGGGATCCCCGATACAGATTTATTCTAGTTGCAAAAATCCTTCGTTTGCGACACATATCCCTTGTAGACGTACCATTCCACGTATAGTTTATTAGCCATTACCAGCAACCGTGTAAAAATCTCAATTTTTTTGAAAATTGGGCGCTCTTTCAAAAAAATGTGCTAATATTGCTATGTTTTTTTTTAATACTATGATGAACTGAAACTCCGCTCTGCTCATTATGGCCACGATCCATCAGATGTTTTTTGATGGCCTTTCTAAACTGGTCCCGCCCGGCCCCAGATTGGTAATCTGCTTGATGATTTTGGTAATGAATTCCATGGTTTGATGCCACTGTATAAAAAGGTGTGACTAACATTACCATAATTTCTGGGAACACAACTTATATAGGCCTATCCCTGGTACCATAGTTATGCAAAAGATTTGTAAGGTCTAAAATTGGAATTAGGTATAACCCAGGGCCGTTCCATAGAATATTTGAAAACCTGATTCCATTTTCATTGGGATCACCCTGTCCATGTACAGCACATACCAATTTTGATCCGCTCTGCCTGACCTATGTGTGTGCGAGGTCCCAATCCAAAATGACCCGCACATTTATTTGCATAGTTTGAAGTCTGTTCTGAAGGTGTTGTGTGAGAGAGGAATACCATGACGAACATGTATGCACATGTCTTAAGGGTGGATAATTTGAAATACCACTTGTCCATACAAGAACCTCAACTTGCACCAAGCTTTTTGATGATGGGCCAATTGACTCACATTCAGTGTTCATCAAGGGTGATCCAAATATTAGCAACATGGAGGACTTAGTGGTTGACCACCACAGAAATGAAAAAAGAATTCCACATATGAGTCTTTTCTTTGTTACCAAATAACAGAATAATATACATCGGTTCTTACCAGAGGAAGGAGAGGGGTTTTAATAGTTATTACCAGAACGTATGAACTTTATAATCGGAATATTGGAAGGAAGTTTCCAGCAGCCATTTTAATTATTGTAATCCACCCCCCCCAATCCTCTCCAATTCATCTTTTGCCGACACACATAGAGAATTTGTAGCTCTCCCATTCACAGGTATAGTTTAATACCAATTTACCAATGAACCTGTTCAAAAATCTAAACAAGATGCGCCTCTAAACAGCCCAATCCGCTTGCTCTCTAATGACCAACCCCCCATCAATTCACCCCCCTCTACACACGCATTTCCTTACTCCCGTTCACCCCTCCATTCCTTTCATTTCCCCTCCCCCCATCCCCTCGCCCGCACGGAAATTGGGGCGGGCTTCAAAGATGAGTTGGCTGCTGGCCCTACGTTGATATCATATTGTTACCCTAATCACTAGTTTTCGGACAACATATGTCATTTCACTTCGGTTGGTCATGGTAAAGGAGAAAAGCCAACCAATGGCTAAAGACTAGGAGGAGCAGAGATGCTTAACGAAAATCGGACTCGCACAAGACTTGGGTGGAATATATATGCGACGCATATGTGCCAATTTGCATGAATAAGTACGATGTTTCATTTCAGTTACATTTGTTAACATTACAGGCTGATTTCTGTTAATTGAAGACGCTTTTCGTACCAAATATTTGTGGAAAATGGTATAAATATATATGAGATACATTTAAATAAAATAATCTAAGCCAAATTCTATACACATTGACCTTAATAACCCTTAATATCGCCACTTGAAAATGTTTACCGACAAAAAGTTGGTAAACATTAGCAACTTTGAAAACAATGCTTCACTGTGATCGACCATATTTCCTGAACGTATGCCATTCTGTAATCATATTAAGCATTTGATAGATAACATTCTACTTAATAATGTCATGATCTCATTTTGGCACAATACGTTTTGGGGCCAGCTCGAACTGGTTAACTCTCCTCCCTTAAACTGCAAGAACGACTCTGTGAACTGGAAACAATCCAGTAAAAATACATATATAACAATTTGGAAGTATTTAGTTAGTATGACTCTGGAGAAGAGGTTGTAGGGAGACAGTGCGAATTATATACCTCATATAAGATCCCTGGCATCTGATTGGTTAAAAGTGGAGGCATAAATTCAATAGCTCAGAATTGAACCAAAAATGAACTATTCCCTGGGAGAGGCGGGCCTCTCATTCATGACCTATACCTGGCACAGCTTGCAAACCA
>JAMKCH010045808.1:0-12539 GCA_023653785.1 Ophioderma brevispina | reverse complement strand
GCTGATGATTGCATGTGAATGGATTAATTTTGCCCAATATCTGAACTTCTGGGCATTAAAATGTTTTGATGTTATTGATATTGAATGTTGTGCAGTGTGTAACCGTGAAAGACAAAGCTAGGAGCATCCCCGCAAAAGGGTACTGGAGACCTGGCAAATCCATCTAACTATTTAGCTAATGACAAGCTGAATTTACAAAAAACAAAAACAACATATACCAACAAAACAAAAAATAAAAAAAGTACCACCAGGGTTAAATCCCCGGTTGAAGTCTGTGCTTCCTGATCAACATTGGTCTCTACAATTCCGATTATGGTTTTGGCCTAAAGCCACTGGAAGGTCTCCCTGGTATTGACAAAAGATGCATGACAACTTTGTTAAACGTATGCTGCCTTTCCATCATCACACATACAACTCTAGACACTATCACAACATCCAAGAAAGAAGAACTTGTACATGAAGCACACTGTATGATACTGATGCCATCTGCAACCGTATGTGCACAGCAACATCTACTATAGAGAATACCTGCTATGCCCTTCTTACAGCCTCGCCTGGAAGAAAAGAAAATGCAGCTGACAGAGAGAGTGTGATGTTTCTTTCTCACCAAAGGCTCTCAATTCCTGTCGCCTTGTCCACTGTAAGGAGCGCATCCTGAAGCTTCCACTGATTGGGTAATCCTAACAACAGTCATTTGCTGCTACCATCCAGATGAAACTCTCCCTCTCTCGCTTAACCATGGACTGTCCACTGTCACCGGTGCAGTTCCATCCCATAATCTTCTTGCATCCCGTGGAATGCGGTGCTAGTCTTGGGCCTTGGAGACATGCTGTTCGCGTGCAGAGGCGGGTCCGGTAGGTGGGTGCGGTGAGGGAAATTTTGTGAAACCTTTAGCCTTGCTGCCACTGGTCAACAAAATCAAGCAGTACACTGTGACATACCGTAGCCCAAATGGAAGAACTTGTCCAGCTGGCCTACATTCTGGTCAGAGATATGTGGATTAACAGCATTAAGAACTCAAGACCCTACAACACTTTTGAAGCTGTTAAGTGTCATGATCATAGACATTTTCTCTTTTTTTCATAGTGGCAGTTAGTGTCCACTGTAAACGAGCCTCGACATTTTGCCCACCAACCAAATCAATGTGACATGAATCCATTCATAAGTTTGATCGTCATGTAAATGTTCCCACTTCACAGGGCACCCATCACGTCCTGATCAAGGCATGCTGGAGGAGCGATTACCCACACCTGTTGTGTGCATGAACATTGACGAGTAAGGCCTGTTTTTACACATGTTGGAAGCCTGTTAGAAATGATCGTTTCTGATCTTTTTCAGCACCGTATGTCAACCAAATTGCACCACTTTATAGAAAATAAGATTATCTTGGTTTTGTCCGCCTACGAAGAGTAATATCAACCGGTTGTACCAAGCGCCCTCTGATCTGCCCACAATCACTGGGATTTTTGCCATAGATTATCATTATACCCGACCAAGATACGCTCTTTTAAATTACCAGTTTCGATTTTCTGAATGTTCTATCAATAATAAAATTCACATAGTTATTGATTGATCAGATATTCTAACAATTAGAGCTTCTACCAAGAAAATCCCTGAGCACTTTTCTCGCAAAGACGTGAGTTCTCTCATGTCCTATGCGTTAATCACATAGTAACTATGACAGTCATAGCTATTGAAAGTCACGGTGTGCACCGTTGGAATAGCGAATGGACAGTAATGTAAAAAAAAAAAAAAAAAGATGTGCCAACAGGATAAGTTACGGTCGAGTAACCCCCCTCCTAGAGATCCCATGAAAGAATTGACGGAGAAAGTAGTAGGAGACTACAAAGCTCTGTGAGCACTATACTGTAGCAGTACATACCGGTTCACCCCTATAGCTTGTTGATGAGCTGAGATTAGAACCCATACAATTATGAAGCCGTCACTTCAGCCACAAGAAAATTGCACTGGAGATGCTCCTAAAGAAAGAAGAAGACTACTGCCTTTGCCTCAAGACAAAGTCATCAAAACCAGAGAAAACTGAAATCTGCAGCCAAAAAGCACCGTACTAAATCCCACGAGGCTCCACGCAGAACCTTGATGCCACTAAGGGGCTGCACTTGATGATACTTACACCGTGTTGCTCGAGGAGCATGTTAAGTGTAAGGCTGAAGTACTTGACACCCTACATCTCCAGTACAAGCATGCTGCTGCGTGGGAGGCACTGGGGAACTGACGGTATGAGTAATGCTACCCCACCTATAAGAAATCACGGTGAAACACTGAAAGAGTGCCTCGACACAGATGGTTCAGCACTTTAGCTCTCTACTTGGCACACCAGTCAGAATAACAGAACTTGATGAACCTTTCTCAACAAAAGATAGCAGACGCCCTTCCTATCAATACTGGACCTTCACTATATAGGTCTTCTGATCTGCCGGAAGAAACTGAACAACACCAAGACGCCCTGATCCCGACCACATTCCTGCAGTAATCATTAAGAATCCACTTTTTCCTGATCAACTGTTGGAATTTGTAACACACTACATGGAACAAACCAGCTGCCTTATATATTAACACGTAGTCACTCTCTACTCAAAGAAAGGTGACCTCCAACAAACCCCAAAACTACAGAGGAATCACCTGTAACCACGGGCCCTAAGATCTGCAATTCAATGCTGCTCAATAGAATCACTCCTCACATATATCCCATTCTCATACGAAACCGAATGGCTTCGTAATGCAATCAACACTACCTCAAGATACTTGCCTTAGAGGATCATTGAAGAGTTGAGAATTTTCAAGAAAAGCTTTCGATTGTGTTTGTAGACTTTTCCAATGCTTTGACAGTGGTCCACCAGAGATGTAATGCGCATATTCTTACAACTATGGTGCCCAGACGAGACTGTCAAGACATTGCATCATGCATTTAGCTTTGCGCTACCAGCATTGATGGGCCCACAAGGGAGTTCCTAACGACTGGAATCCTCCAAGGAGATAGATACTCTTGCTCCCTATCACTTTGTAATCTTGGGTGACAGTCTTGACATCATGCACGACAAGGGCCCCAACTCAAAGAGTCAGGGACTTCACTACCTTGGTCCTCTATGTTGCAGACAGCAAGAAGATTTCTGTCACACAAAGGACAAGCTTGGAATGCCTGCAATAAACTACACACCTATGGCATCTGGATCTCCAGTTCACAAGCTGAAGATCTTTTAGAGGCCTGTGAATAGAGTAGCCTGTTATATATCTGAGACCTGGACCAGGAAGAAAGAGCTACAATAAAACTGTTTGGCACCTAACCATGCTTCTTATGCGATACAACATATGCGGGCGTGAGCACATGACAAGCACAGATATGTGGAATATCCTCCAATCTCGTCTTCTGTTGCCCAACTCCGAGCACGATTTGCCGGGTCACCTTTATCGTTTATTGATCAAATAGCTCGGACTTCACATGTTGGAGGTTACCATACCCAAACAGGGTAATCGCCCTGAACTACATTGATGTTATTGCTCGAGACCTTCAGGCAGGATACATTATCACATCCCACTTAATGACGGACATGGACATTTGACGCTACATGGTGAGCATCACTCGGCTGCAGCCGCTAATTAGATATTTGTGGATTTGGTTTCAAGCTTAAAATTGCACTGGACCATATGGACAGCAAATAATTTGGAAAACATATCACAAACTTATTAACACCTCAGAGCTACAAGGTTCTCCCTAGGATTCCATGATTTAAGGTTCGGCGAAGTATATGTAAAATATAACCATTTGAAATTAGATGCTGTCAGATGGAAACAATCTGCGAATCTCTGGATGTAACTATATATTTCCTTAACATCACAAACATGAGTATTGCTCACCAATAGCTTTCTATTTTGCCCATAAATCCAGATATTGGAGCGAAGTATACGTTTAAAAAGGCAGCCATTTGAAATTCAAGATGGCCGCCAGAAGGAACAATTGGCTACTTTCTGGATGTAAAATATATGTGTTTCCTTGATATCACAAACTGTGGTATGTCACCAATTGGAGCTTTCCAGTTGCTCAGAAGTCCAGAAATTATGGGGCAAAGTGATATGTTAAAAATGGCAGCCATTTTGAAACTTCAAGATTGACCGACTGAAGGAAAAAATCTGTGATTTTTTGGAACTGTAATATTTGAAGTCATGACATCACAAACGGGGTTTTGCCACCAGTTGAAGCCTTCTATGTTGATCAGAAGTGCAGTAGAGAGCAAAATATTTTTCCAAATGGCGGCCATTTTTAAATTCAGGATGACCCTCATGAAGGAACTATCAGCGACTTTCTGGATGTTGGTATTGCACCGATTTGAGGCCTTCTATGTGCTCAGAAGTCCAGATATAGACCAAAATATATTGAAAATGGAAGCCATTTTGAAAACCAGTGGCCGCCAAAACGGAAGGGATAAAAAAAAATGGTAAACAAATTGATTTGGATTCCTAGCGACCATTATTTACAGTATTAAGACCCCCAAATTCAAATTGTAGCAAAAAAAAGCCAACAAATCTCAAACTCAAAACACACCGCCCCCAATACTGTTGTGGCAAAACGATTTACGTCCGGCCGTAAATAATTAAACGTGGAGCTTCCTTAAATCGTTATGCTTCGAAAGTAGCGTTGACAATGATGTTTATTCGCCAGAATACTCCAATGACCATGCGACCATCTGGTACGTTCATATTAGCGGATATTTCATTAGATATGTGCGATAGATTTATACACCAATAATCCTTTAGAGATTAAATTAGTCCACAGGTTATCACCAAAGTGAGAAAATCACTCTCAGAAGCAAAAAATGATCACTGACTAAAATTTGTACCGCTTATTTGATCAACATATGAGCGTAACACAGGGATCCTAAATAAACGGGAAGGACACTCGAATCAAAAGGAATGGATGCGTACGGCACACTGATCTGCATGAAATCTGTAGCTTATTAGTCGCAGTCGTGCGTGCCGCTATTACGCTACGTCAGCCCCGTGTACGTCACGAATGCATTTATGCTAATTATATTATGTAGCTTATCGAAAACGGTGGCGCTATCACCATGCTATCGAAATTGTCTATGGGAAATTTGTTACACAGTGTAATCCGCATGGTAACCATAAATGTCGGAATTATACAAATTAGATCTAAGGTAAATAAGAGATATAGCATTAACTCCCAGGCAAGAGGAGAATTTCTTATAGATAGCACTAGAACTTTTATCTTGTTCTTACTTTTAAAGTCCAAAATATGAATTTTCGCCTTTGTAATATATGCATTTTCTCATGAAAAATTGTTAGAACCATTTTAAATTGGTAAGTTAAATTTTGGTATGAGAAACAGATTAAAAATAAATCATAATTATTGTTACTTGATGTAAAAAAATCAAGTAACATAATTATGATTTTGATTTGTAAACAAACATGTCGGTAGGTCCTTTGTCCGAAGCAAATACAGGTTGGCGTTCCGAAGAGATTGAGGCAGGATACGTTTTTAGTTGAGGCAAGTGAACAGAATGGTGATTTTGTTTGCGAATGACCTCATTTGCATTAAGATTTCAACAACCACTTATTCAAGGTAACGGATGACATCATGCAAATAAGTTGCATTATGTAGTGTAATTCCTTCCTTGAATTCGGAATCCCAATTGAGAAAAAACTTTCATATTGGACGTTTGGTTCATTAACACCCATAAAGAAAAGTGACAAAAATGGATTTTAACCTACTGCAGTAAAACTCACACATCCCTGGATTGCCAAAGGAAATGGGATGCAACAAAAATCGTGTAAAAGCTTGGATGCTCTAAGTCGGTATGTGGTTTATAAACATTCCTTTTAGAATATTATGATGAAAAACGGCATTTTCTGCTGATTGTTCCAGTTTTTAGACAGGCTGTAGCTGATCATTTGTGGGAGAGCGTGGCCTAGCGGTTAGGGTGCTTTCCTCTGGCGCAAATTTACCATCAAATTCCCGGGTTCGAATCCCGTTGGGTCGTGGCACTTGCTGGGATTTATTTCCCGGGTCCTAATAATTTCTGGATTGATCTGTATACCAGCTATTGATTAAATACGAATACCGCGCTCCTCCATGGTTCACTTGGAATTGGCAAATGGATCATGAAAGCATCCCGTCCTTCGGAGGGGACATTAAGCCGTCTGCCCCGTGTACAGAGAATCACCACTGTACATGTACATCCCCGGTGGGGGGGGGCAGTCATGTCGAATAGAGTAGGTGTAACCCCGACTTTCCCAATCCGCCCCAGCCTCAAATCGCAGGTCATGTTAGGAACGTCCGTATCATGGATACACTCGGCCCCGGATCAGCACACTAGCTGAACAAATCCTGACACCACCACAAAGCCATACCAATGACTTGTGGATTCGAGCAAACAAGCTGATCATATTTCAGCACCCTGAAGCAATAGCACGAGTAATTTAAAGGATCAATAAGAGATTTCGCGTCTTTCCTTTCGCAAATCAGCCACATTTTTAAAGAAAAATTGTCAAAATTGAGGTCTGACAACTTAGCGTTTGACGCGGTAGATATCATCTCCCCACATTCACGACACAACACAGTTTGAATGTACGTACACGAAATTAGTAAATTTAAACATACATAAAAATAATCAGAATCATTGGTCTCGTCCGAGATATTTTTGATCTAAGGGTCTTTTAATCTGAAAGTTTTTGTTTTGGTCCGAAGGTTGTTGTCCAAAAGAGCACAAAACCATCGGAACAACCCTTCAGGCTAAAACATCTCAGATCAAAGACTTTAATTTCTCTTACGAAACAACGACCTTTCGGAACAAACCTATCCTATATCCCTTACGTACCTTACTCCTCCCGTACTAGGAAATTTCCACTTGATGGAACCTGAAGATGGAGTTTTCGAGTAGGGCGCCCCCTACCCTGTTAGTAATTTTTGGTAATTAGTCGTTTTTTGAACTAGCATTCAGCGAGAGCTCCTCTTACGTACACCGGCCACTTCCAGTTGAAGACCAAGGAAGCGTACGCTCTGGACTTAGTTCATTTTTGAACAGCCTACGAGAAATTTCACCAAGGCGTTCGCTCGTAGATCTAGGGGGGATTTTCAGCTGACCAATTATGAAGTGGGCCGCTAATGGAAAAATCTCGATGCCGTGGCCCTGGAACGTGACTTTTTACCAAACGATCTAGGGCGACTTCCCCGTGTGAACAAGAAGGAAAAGCGGTACGCTATGGACTTTTTGAAAAGTCACAGCCTGGCCTGGCTACGTAATGCCGTGGCCCGGATAGGTGGGACTTTTCCCCACGATCTAGGGCGACTTCCAGCTGACCAAGGAACAGTCAGCTCTACACTTATTCATTTTGAAGTCAACATGCCGTGGCCCGGCTACGTGACTTTTCACCAACATTGGGTATAATTTAGGGCGATTTACCGCTGACCAATGGAAGCGATTCGCTCTGGACTTAGTTTTTTTGAACTCTGGACTTAGTCAGTTTTGAAATGTCTGAGATTGTACTGCACTTCTTATAGATACCGTTCTTGTCGCGGCCACTTTTCTATCCTTGAGCAATTTCATAGCGATGGTCCAGTACTTAAACCCTCCAAACGGAATGGTGCGAGTTTGCTGTCAGGAAACTGGGTATGATACGCAACTCTCTAAAACATTAGATATGAACCCTAAAACACCAATTCTAAATAGGGTTTGCGGAAAAACCGGTAGGTGGCCAAACAATTTATTAGAAAGCTTGCGGGTCTTCTTGGGGAATGATCGGTTAAGACTCCTTGCACTTTTTACCATGGTTTTACCGTATGTTCGGCCAACAGTACGACCCGGTCACAACCACCTGACCTCTACCCGGTCACAACCTCTGACCTTGACCCAGAGCAAGGACCCCTTGACTTAACCGGGGCCACGGCAGCGAAAATGTCACAATCCGCTTGAAAAATTTTCTAAATCCGGAAAAGAAAAGAAGCAAAAAATATAAACTCCCCACCCTCAGGAATTTCCCCTCCCCCAAGCGGAAGCGGGAGTAGTACAAAAAAAAAGTAGACAACAAGAAAGAGAAAAAACATTACTTACCTTCACTGAGAATCGAACATAAATCCTAGCGGTGGTTGGGTCGTCGCCGTATACAACTGCCCTATCTGATACTTACCTGCAAAAATGATTGCTTTTTATAATTGTATACCTTGGAAGCCAAGCCGGGCCACCGCAGCGAAACTTTATACCTAGCCGGGCAAAGGCATGTAAGTTGTGTTTCCGGTAAACTTTCTAGTGTTCTAGCCCCTGACCTTTACGCGGTCGCAACCCCTGACCTTAACCCGTGCAACTGACCCTTCAATAGGCGGTAACTAAGTTGGGCCTACTGCATGAATCGGTCTCAACCCCTGACCTTTACCCGGTGGCAACCCCTGACCTTGACCCGGCTAGCTGACCCTTCACTTGACGGTTACTAAGGGGCGGCCGCACGCCTGTTAAGGCGCGTGTAGTTTTACCGTAATGTTCGGCCTACAGGTCTATTTAATTAACCCTTTTGCTAATTAAGATGGAATTTGTTGTTTTTAATTTGTTCTGACAATGTAATTGTATTGGAATTTGTGGGCAAGGGAAATGTGTTCTTTCTTTTGAATTAAGGTCAACATCTGTTTATCACAGACGTTTTCTGATCAGATTTATTTGGTGTTGCTGGTAGTATTTCGGCTTCACTTCTGTGGTAGCAGTAGCTGCAGGCTGCAAGTCTTCTATGGTAGTAGTAGTTTGTATTTGGAACTGTTGGTTAAACCAACGCACCACGGCGCAGGGGAACCTATATTATCCTGGAGAGCATAGGGCCCGGCCCATTCAGTTCCTTGCATGGTACAGGATCCAAATACCGGTCGGATGAAGGCCTCCCATGTGTGATTTTATTGGCCAGGTTCCAACGGTAGATGTAGACTGGACTTGTGTGGTAGCAGCACTGAAGCGATTGCGGGTGGACTGGAGAGGTAGCAGTAGCTAGCTGAGAGATTGATGTTACAAGTCTTTGATTTAGCAGTAGTTTGTATTTGGAACCGTTGGTTAAACCAACGCACCACGGCGCAGGGGAACCTATATTATCCTGAATAGGATAGGGCCCGGCCCATTCAGTTCCTTGCGGGGTACAGGATCCAATACCGGTCGGATGAAGGCTTCCCCTGTGTGGTTTTAGTGGCCAGTTGCCAACGGTAGCTGTAGGCTGGACTTGTGTGGTAGCAGCCACTCAAGCGATTGGGTCAAGTTCTAAGACGGCCGAAGGGTTAGGGCAGATCGGCACAACATCTTGTGTAGCATTGCCATGGTATGCCATCAGGCAAAACTATCCTGGGGATGACAAAGCGAGGTTGCTCCCTTCTGGGCAGGATAGCCTTGCCCGATGGACTGGATGCTACCGTTGAAGTTGTGTAGCATTGCCATGGCATGCCATCAGGCAAGACTATCCTGGGGATGACAACGCGAGGTTGCTCCCTTCTGGGCAGGATAGCCTTGCCCGATGGACTGGATGCGACCGGTCCCTTTCCCCCGTCTCCTTTGGCCTTCTTTGGCTTAGGCAAAGGAGGTGGGGGAAAGAGCGCCGGCTCCACTGAAGTTGATGCGCCGGGGTCTGCCCTAAACCGCTTCCGCAGCCATACAGGCTGTGGGCTGCCATTGGTCTTCTTCTGCTTCGCTTTGTTCTCTCTACTTCTTCTCTCTTCCTCCAGAATTCTAAATCCCATAATTCTATCTCCTCCAGCTCCCGCTCTTCCCGGAGCTTGTAAGTTTTTTTCCTCTTCCTCTCTCGCATCCTCTCTCGCATCTTCTCAAATACTCTCTCCCCATCTCTCTCAGAGGTGTGTAGTTTTCATCTACTCCCTCCCTCCCGAACCCTATCTCAGATAACTTTTTTTTTCCTCAGAGTTTGGACTTTCGATTTCGTCCATTGCTAGACTGATACCGATCGCTTGGCGATCGCTCCTTTTATACCCTAGCAAGTTTACCGCCGCGAATGCATCACGTGCCGGTATTAACGTGACGGTATCACGTGACGTTATCACTGAGAAAAGGTTATGCGAAAAAGCCATGAACAAAAAATTGACTTACCTTGAGTTGGACGCGAACCTGTAAATCCGGAATCCTAGCGGTTGGTTTTGCGTCTGGTCTTCGGTCCATCGCCCTATCCACTTCACCATCTGAACTTACCGGAAAACTGATCGCATTCTTATAATTTTATACCTTGAATGAAAGGAATGGTCACGTGGTGGAACCGGGTCGGTCACGTGATTGAAACGGATCTTTTCACGTCCAAAATTTCTTCCAAAGTGACCGTATTTCCGGTGAAATTCGCATACGGCCGAAGTCCCCACTTTTGAAAAATTGACTAAGTTCAGAGCGGACCTCTTCCTCGTCTAATAGCGGAAATTGGCCATAGATCCACCAGCCATAGTAAGGGTGAAAAAAACTAAGTCCATAGGCGGTCTCTTCTTTATCTTTAGCCGGAAATCGTCGCTACATGCGTTAACTGGTCCGACCACGTAGAGGATTAAACCCCCCTATAGTATCACGTTCTGGTCGCGGTAAAAAACCAAAACCCACCCCCCCCCTCCTCCCTCTCCCTTCGAACACCACATTCCACTGAACCACCTCATAACTTAAAGGTATGGGTCGCCATAAAAATCAATCACATTTTAGGAACTTACTTGGTTTTATGTTTGAATATGGTAACATATTGGATGACTTTAACAAAAATTAGTTCAAGGTCAAGGTCACATCTTTGAAATATGGTCGATTTATCTCAATTTTGATACCTTTAATTCCCCAATGTTTTTCATATATAAAACATGCATATTCAACAGATCTTTCGAGCTGCAATTGTAGTATACAGTCGGTCACAGGTCTTAACAGACCCTTTTCCCACTTTTTTAACAAAAAGTGTAAAATCCATATTTCCCGCCAAATTTCATTTTCCCATTTCTACAAATTGTCGCAAGATTGAAAAGTAAAAAAAATTAATCTTTCATTAAATATTTTACAAATGCAAAAAAGGGCTCTGTTTACGACCGTGTAGAATAATAGGTAACGCATACATTTTTATAACCGAACATTCTGACTCTATCAGATTTCCGTTACCGAGAAAAACCTCGGGAAAGTTATGAAAAATCGTATTTTGAGAAATCCTTTTAAGTCTAGAAACACCTAATTTGCATATTATGCAAATTATTTTACGCATAATCGATTTGAATTCGTATCACAAGTACATGAATTATAGAAAATCGACGGTATTGCAGGTTTTTTCAAGGTTCTCACGGATTATGCAATTTTGAAGGAAATTGTTAAAATAGCGGGTGACAAACAATAAGAACAAAAGAAATTGAGACGTTCCATTCCTTGTATTTATTTTTTAGACTGACCATTTGCGAAATTGCCCACGAAAATTTAGCGATAACTTGGAACCCGATGGCCGATTTGAACGTATAAAAAGCATATCAAAGAGAAAATCATACACTTTAGGAGAATATAACTCAAAAAGCCCTTTTTGGAACATTATATGGCAGACCAAGACCTTAACCACAACCCACCGTCATGGGACTGCGATTCAGAAACGGGACAGGCCCGGTACTCCTTCATACATGTGTTTCCCTTAAAACATATTTTAGTTCGTTTTTCGGAAACCGGCAGGTGGCCAACCTTTTTTTTAGTAAGCTCGGGTGATCCCGTTCACAGAAGTGGTGACCGAAACCGACGATCAAACCTAAGCCTCCCACTCAGCGAACCTTTTCAAAAATTAGGACCACGGCACTTTCCGCTCACCAAGGAAGCGCTCCGTACATTCCGTGGCCCGCTAGTGACTTTTCACCCAAGCTCTATATCTTTCGATGAAAAGTCACCTCGCCTGGCCACGGCCCATGTAGACTTTTCAAAAATGAACTAATTCCAGAGCGGACTGCTTCCTTGTACAGCGGAAAGTCGCCCTAGATCTGCTCTGGACTCTGCTCTGGACTTGGCACCTTGGCACGTGTCCACTGAAAGTCCAGAGCGACTTGCTTCCTTGTCAGGGCGGAAAGGCCCCTAGTATCGTTCGGTGAAGTCACCTAGCCGGCCATGGGCAATGTAGACCTTTTCAAATATTAACAAGTCCCAGAGCGGACTGCTTCCTTGGTCCGCGTAACAGTCGCCCTAAATCTTTCGGTGAAAAGTCCACCTATCAGGGCCATGGCATTTAACTTTTCAAAAATGAACTACGTCCAGAGCGGACTGCTTCCTTGGTCAGGGAAAGTCGCCCTAGATCTGCTCTGGACTCTGCTCGGGACTTAGTTCATTTTTGAAAAGTCACAATGCCGTTGCCCGGCTAGGTGATTTTCACTGCCGTGGCCCAGCTAAGTAAACAGCGTAGTTTCTCACCAAATCTCGCCGGTAATCGACTCGTGAACTAGAAATCATTAAGTTACCTTTCAAGTAGCCCGGCCACGGCAGCAAAATTTAGCCGGGCCATAACGGAAAATCACACAGTTATTGGGCCGGAGACTACCCGTAGGGTCT
>JAMKCH010045807.1:0-12378 GCA_023653785.1 Ophioderma brevispina | reverse complement strand
TAGCTTGAATTGGGTAAGGTGGCCCTTAATCATTATCTTTTTCTTTTGGGAAGGAACCCAAATGGTTTTTGTGATGTCTGTTGGGTTCCAGAGACAATAAATCAAGTGTTTCTTTATTGTAGTAAATACGATGAGCAAGGAAGCCTTTTTTGATAATTTGAGTTAATGGTGCTAGTCCCTTAATTAGTGAATTTTTTTTTTTTAGGAAGGAAAATCACCTCCACTTGAGGCTGGTTATGTCATTTCTTAGAGCCTGTGATATTAACATGTAATTACGTGCTTTTCATTCCCGGCCTTAAGTCCAGGGTTTTATCTGTTTTTAAGCCGGGGGGGGGGGGGTGGGGGGGGGTATTTGTTTTATTGTTTGGGGGGGGGGGGTATCGGAGGGGGGGGGGGGGTCCTCCAGTTTTGGGTTTTGTTTTTGGCTCCTTTTTTAAGTTGTCCTTTTTATTTGTTTTGATTTGTTTTCGTTTTTTTCCTTTACTGTTGTGGCACAAAAACTCAGTTTGAGTATAGGTGCCAGTCAAACCATTCAACCAACCACCAACCTTAAAACGCTTTCAATGATTTGCACCAAAATAGCACATAGTTCCGACTTTTTAAAAGGTGCAACGAGATTTCACATATCAAGTGTCGCTAAAAATAAAAGTACTGATTTTTGCCTGATGTATAGCTTTCCATCAAAAATATCCCCACTAAAAGATTAAGCTGAGAAATGTTTCCTTGGTCAAAAATTGTGACTTTCTAATTAGGAGCAAATACAAATGCAGCCTATGTTTTACATTGAAATATAGCAAATCAAATCACCTTTTTTTCTCGATTTACCACATTTCTGTAGCCAAATACAGCTAAGAATCTATTTGAGTGTGCAATCTATATAATTACTATTATGACACAATATTCGGGTGCCTCAAAATCTCTTTGTTGCACCTTTAAAATAAAAATTTAACATTTGCTTTTCATAAGAACAAAAAAGGGGGGAAAACAAAAGCAGAATAACTGATGTGTTTACTCAGCATACACACCGCCCACCCACACACCCACTCATGCAACACACCCGACACACATACCCCACATACACAAAAAATCAAAATCCAACCGAAAAATTGGTCCCTGGAGATTTGCACAATATTCGAAGAAATCACTAATTTAACATTCCTTGATAATGAGTATTCCCATTTAATCATGTACATCACTACATCAATCATCGCCCCAATACACCCCAGCCTAATTGCTAATATATCTGCCCCAAGCCACCCCACGCACCTAATGTCGCAACACAGCGTCGCAATAATCTTTCAATCAAAATGGCGAAAAGAGGCTGTAGGCCCTAAATTATCAATTTTGCCGTCCCAAGGGATGTTTGTGAGAGCGTGATTGAAACAAGCCTTTTCAATTGCAACACTTACACCCAAACCTGATTTGTGTCCAAACGGGCCCCCATGTCACTGGGGAAATAGCGGAAAGTAATGCACTCTTCGACTAATTTGGAATAAAATTCACCCTACCGCTAAAAAATGCCGTCAGTCTGGCCATATATCTGGGGGACATTTTATTTTAATCATGAAAATAAGCATTTTTATAGAGGCCTATAGAAATTGTACATAAATGTTAAATACCATTGACTAAAGTATTTTATTTTCACAAATTCATTAACAACATTTCATATTCTAGGTCTACGTGCTGTTTTTAAAAATATTTTTTATTTTTTTTCAAAAAATAAAGTTATTTAATTCTGGATAAATAGCAAATAGGGAAATAAAACTTATTTTTGTTTTCTTTCTTCCTATTTCAAAATTAAGAATTAACCCTACACTCCACCGGGTTGTTTGCCGACTATCGTCCGAGATGCAATGGAATCCATTTTTTAAAATTGTTGACGTACGGGTCATTCCATGCCAAATCAAACGAATGCTGAAAGCTCATACGTCACCAATTTTTTAAATTTTCGGATATGTTTAGTTTAGCCCCAAGTTATGTACAAATCCAAAATTAGGCAATTTGTTCAATTCCCTCGGGAGTTATTATGGACAACAAAAATGGGTCATTTTGCACCAAATCCTGTCCTTTGAATGGACAGTAGTTTTCCATAGTCTTCTATTCAAAAAGTAAAGTGGGCCATTTTTCTCAAAAAGTGCTTTAAGGGCTTCATTTAAATAATCATCTCAAATAGATGAAAGAAAAAATATCGATTCCGATAAAGCATCTCTAATTAACAGCTGGACTCAAGATTTTGAATATTATTTTTTTTTGTGTAATAATGAAAAATGTCACTAGAACTAAAGATAGCAACCTAAAATGCACAATTCCGAAATTTGAGAGTTTAATTTCGGATTTTTTTTTTGATGCAGTGCAACATTTTATGTTAGTATTCGTCCCATAGGAAATACTGTGTAAATAACAAAACAAATCCGATGCCGGAATTTTATAACAAAGGTTGTTATTTTCTATATGAAGGATTCGATTTTAAGCTTAGCAATTCACACAGTGATTATAATACGGACAATCTCATGGTACATGCAAAAAACCCCTATTTTTTTGGAAATTGGGGGCGGCCCTTCCTCAGGAAATCTCTTGAGCGTCCTTTAACGGCTCGTTAGTACAGACTTTATCACAATGATGCAAATTGAGATGGGGTTTTACCCCTAATATTTTCATATCTGAGACTTGTAAAGCTTGATTTTGTCTAGTATATCCATTTAACAAGTCGCTAAATCATCTGCAATGTTGCAAAAAAAATGCGGATCCCGTTGCCATGGTTACTGGCCATTAAACTTGAAAGAAAACAAAAAGTCCATATTCTGACATCATATTTCTGTGCTACCTGCTTTAAAGTTTTACAAAATTGCAGTTTGCATAATCTTTAGTGCAACCAACTTTTAATATCAAGCCATAAATTTCTAGGCCCAAACTTTAACTGACGAAACAAGATCGTAAACAAAAATGTATAAAATGGCTAAAAAATCGAAAATGGCCAAGATTGGTTGTTTTTTAGGCAGGATTTTTAAGGTGGGAACAAAAGTACATTGACCCTGATCTGCTAATATATTTTAATTGGAAGTGTAAATTTTTAACACTACTTCCCCAAATCTTACTTTCAAGTGTGAAATGGACCAATACCTTCCAACGCCTACCTACCCTGAAAGTAACGATTTAATTTTCGACAGTCATTAATAAGTTGAAAAGTGGTATATGAATGAAATTCAAAGGGCAGTTAGTTTTCAACCCCAAGTGAGATAACTACACTCTTTTTTTTTCATTGTGTGTGGTATTTGTGGTGTGTTTAAATTATAACATTATAAAATGAAATTCAAACTTGTTTCTCTATTCCATAATAGGACCTCCTAACTTGGCAGAAAATCCACATTCACTATTACGGCCGAAATTACGAACGTCCAAGTGAGCATTTGCCATTGTCATATCATTAATATAATGTGTGCTATTCAGCTCCTTTTTAGTAATGGGGGTATATGTTGTGGTGGGTTATAGAGAATAGAATACGAAACTAATTCATACATTCTTTGTGTTTCCATAACAGAACAGAAGACCACCCGAAACTGGTTCAAAATTCATATTCGCTGCTTCATCAGCCATCATTACAAACCACGTCATTTTGGGGCCACTTTAGGGCTCTAAAAACAGAATTGTAAACATGTACAAATTTTGTTGCTGGCTCCATTTGTTTTGATACCCCCCCAAATACACCCTCCACTCCATTGCATAAAAGGAGGGTAGTTATCTCATGTGGTTTTTATATATTTCGGTATTCCTATAAAAGCCTAAAATGCTCAGATTATTCCTTAAAATGACGAACTTAAGTAGTGCATGTGGACACTTAGGCCATTTTAGGGTAGTCTATTTTGGAAATACAAGAATGCATAAATTTTGTGTCTGTACTTTTTAAATCATAACCATCACACGCAAAATACTTGTAATTACTGCAAAGAGACCGATATCCCATATTGCATTACTGATCTGACTAATTGTCTAAAGCTCACTTTTGACGTATTGACATCCCAACAACATTGACCTACACTGATTTTGGGCTCTGTAAGGGGGCCTCTTATGGAAATAGAAAACGGATTAACACATTTCAATGGTGGGTGATTTCAAGTTCATAACCCTCTCACAAACACCATTCCCACGCAAAGGGTGCATATCTCACTTTAGTTTTAAAAATGATGCCCATTTATTTCACTCATATATCCACTTTTCACTTTATTATGGTGTTTCGGACCTTCATCGGTACTATCAGGTAGTCTTTGAAAGGGTGATTGGTCCTTTCAAACTTTGAAAGTCAAGATTTTGGGGTGGAAGTATGTGTTACAATAACACACTTCCACATTACATAATACATAGAAATCAAGGTGCATTGGTACTTTTGTTCCACCTAAACTCTTCTAAACCACCAATCATTGCATTTTCCGATTTTTAACCATTTTATTTTGGACATTTTTGTTATCTTTTTCCGTCCGCTTAAAAGTTTGGGCCAAGAAAATTTCTCGCTTTACATTAGTTGGAGCACTAAATATTATGTTTAAACTGCAATTTTTAAACTTAAAGCAGGTAGCACAAAAATATGATGTCCTATATCATTATGGACTTTTTTTGTTTTCTTTCAAGTTTAATGGCCGGTAACCATGTCAACGGGATGCGCATTTTTTTTTGGCAACATGCTATATTATTTTAGGACTTGATAAATGATTATACTATACTAAAACAAGCATTTATAAGCCTCAGAGATGAAAATATTAGGGTGTAAAAACCAATCATCATTATCCAATCAGTGTAAAAAGTCCGTAGTAAGCAGCGTAATTAGCGATGCTTTATCGGAATAATTTTTTTCTTTTCTTCTATTTTGAGACCGTTCATAAGTGAAGCTCCACATCACTTTTTTGAGAAAAATAACTGGCTTTGATTTTTGAAATATCAATTTACCTGGAAAACACTTAGTCATTCATATGACAGGCCTTGGTGCAAAATGACCCAATTTTCTGTGGTGCAATAACTCCTCAAGGGACAGAACAAAATGACTAAAATTTTAATTTGTGCATACCTTGGTACCACCCTTCAACATATCCCGAAAATAAACAAAATTGGTGACGTGAGGGCAACAAATGTGCCAAAATTTGTTTATTTCGGCATGTGCATGTGCACCCTAACAAAACGGAATAAATGAGAAGCCAAATTTTTGCATTTCATTGCATCTCGTATGTAACCGATTTTCTCCGCGGCAGGGTCCAGGTAGTAAGTGGGAAAGTCGTTAACGGCCGAGAAGCATGCGAACATCAGACTGGACCTTCTGCTGGGAAATGGTCCAAGCAAGAGAAATCTTTGTCTCCTGCGGGGAAATGGTCCGCGATGCAGAGAATCGTTCACCTCCTGCGGGGAAATTGTCCGAGGTGCAATGAGAGTCATTTTCGTGTACACAAATAGTTTTAAAGTCCGAGAAGCAATGACCGGTTTTGACGGGTTAACTTTGACTCTCAATGCTTCAGGACGGTTTAGGGTTTAGAAAGTGGGTAAAGTTTTTAGCGTCCGAGAGGAATAGAAAAAAAAAAAATCAGTCACCCTCCTGCGGGCAACTGTCCGAGGTGCAATGAGATGCAATGCGAGTCATTTGCACGACACGAAATAGTTGTTAAAAGTCCGCGATGCAATGAGAAGGCAATTATCGCCGGTACCACAAAAAAACGGAATTGTTGCATCTCATTGATTCGAGTTTAGAGTCAAAATCATTAAATCAAAACAATTAACAAAGATTTTCTACCTTTTGATATTGATGTAAGTTGGTAAATTATCAAATTCGTAGCTGCAAGCTTTTCCAACTGTTGGAAAAGAAAAGCATTGTACGTATTGTCATTGATCATATTGATCTGTACTAGTTCCAATATTGTAACTTGGCATCATCTTTTAAAATTTGGACATAACTTTGGTGCCATAAAGTTACAACTGTTCTGTGGAGTTCCATGCCATTTAAGAGGTTTTGAGATGTTTTGAGATTTATATTTCCTAAATAAAAACGAAAAAATAATTTTTCTCTTGACATACATAGCATCCTAGAGTCGTAGAATAATTGTCCCGTACCAATTTTTAACCATTGCTACAATTTGTTCCCAAGGTTCATGTCAACATGTACACAGGCTGCCAAATTTGCCAGCCCATAAGAGACAAACAAGGACTGTAAGTTTCACCCGAAAATTTCATAATGTGATTTTAAATCTGGAAAAATGGTTATCACGATGCAGAAGACGCTCAAGAATGCCTACAATATACGTTTATTGCAAATAATGAATATTTGCCACTTTGCAGCTGTAATTTAAGTTAGAGCAGAAGCTGTGTATCTTGGCTTAATTCTTAAATGGCACTTTCACTACACACAACTCGTCCATGACTAGATAGTCTATGTAACAGCAGCCATAAAAAAGTTTAAGACTATCTACATAATCTAGTAATGATCATCAGGACTAGATCTGTATAATACTCATTCATCGCGATGCAAATGTGTAAACCGAGAAGGTACAGGACTTTGTGTGCATGGCCATGGCATGGATGGGAGTATGGATGTAGTACAACGGAGTCATACTGAAATTCGGGCATGTCAGAACGAGTCTTATCAATCTTTTGCATTTTAACATTATTAACGAATTCACCCTCATTTTCTATTAACACATTACATAATCAAATCGTGTAGCACGAATCCCGACAAGAAGATCTCCAAAATTCCTGCCAAAATTATTATTTTGCATCAAGAACCGAATTGTCAGGAAATAATAACAGCACAAGTAGTGCATGATAAATACTGCGGCCATTAGGGTTATTTTTCTAGCGTAATTGACTTCCGCGCATCACTGCGGCGACAAGTCTACACTTTTGATATACGTGCTTGATTGCTAAACGACGGCTTTTTTCAATGCATATTGGCCTTACGTCGTGCCTACCACCAATGTCAAAAAACGACTTAAAGGTTCCCTGTACTAATATGAATGTCATCGGATTAACTGCGGTCAACAAAAGAGGACAACTTGATTACAAGGTTACTCTGGTCGGCCCTAGCCTAGCCGCTTGTCTAGGCTAGGAGGCTTAGGTTAATTTATTCTCATGTCCAATCTCTCACGTGTCGTTGTTTTTTAGGTAAGACTTTAAAGAGACAGGGAGAATTTCCAGAAGAAGCGCCCCCAATTTTCTCGAACCTATGTTTTTACATATTTGGATACTACTTACAATGTTATTAGAATCACACACTGAAAGTGAATAAGCCGAATACGACGTCTTTTATGATTTAGCCGTTTCGGGATGAATTTAGTATTCTGTTCTGCCACAGTGTGGCCCACCAAACTTAAAATTCGGCACCTTTAAGGCCAAGTAAAAAAACAATACAGTTTCTCGTCCCCGCCCGCCTCCTTTTTGGCCGCCGCCTCCTTTATGTTTATTATTACTTTCAGTGACAAAGCACAAATAATTTTAAAAATCGAAAAAATGTACGTTTATTTTCGCGTAAGAATTTGTCTACACTCTTTTTTTCTACCTTTGCCATGCAAACAGCTGTTCGCCGTATTCACATTTATCCAGAGATCATATAGCTCGCCGTCTAGACTCTTTTAATATCACGATCGTCATACAAATTATGTACGCGTTACGAATATATTGCATGACTTTGTGCTGATTCTAATAAAAACCTGAGCCCGGGCTTTTGTAGTATTTTTTTCCAGTCGCTAAAAATTTTGGTTCGCTTCAGCTGTCGTATTCATAACACGGTAGCAGCGTGTACGCAAATACAAAACTATTTTCCAAGCCAAACAAATGTACATTTTCCCTGTTTTCTGATTTTTTGAAAACTAAAAAGGCAGTGGACTAAAATGATACAAATCATTGGTTTTGCATACATCGATCAGTATACTCAAATAACACAAATATCGGTGAGTAAAATAACCTTGGCCAGCCATATTTACATGGCGGCATCTTGGAAAAAAATAGCAAAAAATGAAAAATAGTAATAGTAATGCCCTGCCTCCTCCTTTTTTAAAACGTCCGGACAGAGAAAATCGTTAATTTTTTTACTTGGCCAAATGCGGTTGAATGCCGTAACGTTCGACGAATTCGAGCCTGTGGCAGAATACTAAATTCTTTCCGTCAGTTTCTGTCGTGCCACGACAGAAGTCAAATGATGGACGATTACGGATAGCAGGCAAGTTCAAAAACAAGGTTTGCGGTTTTCTTTGCACCTGTTTGTCCATAACCCTTCCAACGTTCTCGGTAGGTCAGGTCTACAACCGATCCAGTGTAATTTGAGAGAAAGTCATATCCTAAAAAAATGATCCTCTGTTTGTGTTGTGTCACTTTATTAAGTTTTAATGTTCAAGTTGCGAATTAAGTAGGGGGACGTAGTTGTGGCACACGACACATCCATAAAAAGAAGCCCTTTGTGAATATGTGGATCCATTATACCTTTGCCAACACTAGCAAGTTATTGGTTTTCGAGGTCGACACACGGATCGGTTGGGTGAATGGTTTGACTTGGCAACTATACTAAATGATCTATCGTCGGTCGATTCATTGAATTTTCACTGACCTGGTAATTTTCCCCTGGGCGCTGCCATTACAGACTCGTTCGTAGCCTGTTTATAATTGCTTCATATATTCTAATATATCTTGTCATTTGTGTAATTTTCATATTAATTATTAATAACACTATTTATCATAATATTTAAATGTAAATTTTAATTTTATAAGGCAAACAAAATAAGTCCTAATGAAATAAATGCCAAACTTTGGGGCTACGAAGGCAAAGTCACGCATGCGTGGGTTGGGGGAAGATCGCACGGGTCAGGCTACCGCGTGGTTATCATAGTTGTTTTCTGTGCCGAGAAGATGTGGTATTATTCGAATCACCGGCAGGTTATGCCCATTTTCAAGGTGAATTTTGCTTTTGCAACTTATAGTAGTTGTTTATATAATTGGATGCGCCTGACATTAAATGGCTAACATGTGAAAACTAGCCAGAAATATTGAAAACAAACTTGAAAAAGCCAGTCCAGTTGACAAAATTTGTGAGGCTTGGAAACTGCAGTTGAAGCATGTGGTGCAGATACTGAATTCTAGCCCGAGGTTGATCTGGTTTTCCGATCGATAGCCCATACTATCTCCCTACAAAGCCGGAGAGGCAGTACAGTAAAAAAAACGGGATCCACAGTCCACCATAGTGCCACAAAGTCAAGAATTGTGGTACTTACACTTCCGATCTCGATGACACGAAAGCCGGGCATATATGAAAAACTTGATGTCTGAGATCCCTACTAGCTCGATTTTAAAAATACTAAACGGTGCACAGCTATGCTTACATCATGAAATGTTGGCCCGAAAAAGGGCCCGAGTGAGCCGAAAAATTGCGCTAAACACAGTTGTCTCCCACTAATCCTGACTCGGGGTAGTTCGTTAATGGGAATCACTAAATCAGGGAAAATAAGCGTGCTCGTGCATATTCTAAAGAAAAAACCGGGAACAATCCGGGGCGACTCACTGATCTAGTGGGCGACTGCTATGTTACATGGGATTTTTAAACGTAAGATTAAGAAATCAACGTTTCAAAATCATCAGATTTAACCATGAATGGAAAATCAGTAAAGGAAACAACGGCGTATAATATAACAAATATTTAGGACTACATCAAAGTAAAGATTTTCAATAAGGCTGTATGTGATTCTGGATTGTTTATTCAGCATCGATCCGCTGCGCACCATCCCGGTTGTCAATAGAGTAAGGCCGGAGCGTGTTAGGAGGTAGGTACGGACGACGTGCAACGCTACATGTACGTGACGAGCTAAACTGAATTCATGTGGCTTGGTTTAATTGATCAAGAAAGAATGCAGACGGATCTGCCAGAACTTGTGGAATTTGGCAACGTTTAAAAAAGGGGGTGGGCCCGATTTAAGGATATGAAGTTTTCATCTTGATAGATTGGACTTCACCCAAAAAACCCCACCGTTAGGTTCGCGCTTTGATATTTCAATGAGTTAGTTCGTTAAGCCACATAGAGTACTGCGTAAAATTAATATTGGTGACCAATTGGGGTACATTTCACTCATTACGCCAAACCAAACATCTTGGTCATAAAGATTTCCAGAGGTTAAATGGGAAATAGTAGCTTTTTTGATACCAAAAATGTTGGACCACTTCCGGTAACAAATCTGGCTTCTGGGGACGAGGCTATTAGCGATCGGGCATGGACCTTTATAAAAACGCATGGTTATTTTAAAAGGGGATGGCCCGATTTAAAGCCAGAGGCTGAGCCTGAGGGAGATGACCCGATATAGTAAACTTCGAAGTGGCTATTCGTACCGTGGCGGTGCTAATTGCTAACAATTTCGTATTATTCGCACAAATGGCCGTGTCTTACGCATGCGTGTGACCTGAGCGCGTGTATATTCTTCCGCGCGGCACAAATTTTGATTATAACTATTCTCTCAGAATTAGTTTTGGGAGTCGAAAGATGTTGTAGACAGAAACAGTAGGCCTAAAAGTTTCTTTATAACTGAGACGAATATACCTCTAGCTTATACACTCTATGGGCAGGCAGTAGCACAGGAATTTATGAGGGGGGTGCGGATTTGCAGAAATCGGACCTTTTGGGTACCAAAAAAATTTTTTATTTGGAATTCAAATCTAGGTTTGTAATTCTTAAGAGTGGGGGAAGGGGGAGAAGAAGAAAAAACTCGCAGCGTGTGAAGAAAACAACAGTATAGTAACAACGACAATCGTCATGCGATGGTTAACAGCTGCTTATTAATTCATATACCATGCATGCACAACCCTTAAGACAACTTTTAATTGACAACACGGACCTTAAACATGCAAAGCGGACCTTCAACTTGATAAAGCGGACCTTTTCATTTTGGGGGGGTGCGTCCCCCGCCACCCTCCCCACACCCCCCCCCCTGGCTACGGCACTGTCTATGGGGTAGGTAATGTCGAGCTCATGCCAGGTACTGTATTCATGAAAAATGGAAAAGAACCATGATTGTGATTAGATTAGAGCAATAGGGGGCAAGAATGAACATGTTATTTGTGATTTTGTTCTAGGACCGAAAGGGTTGTGTTATTGTTGTTTTTTTTGTTTGTTATTAGTTTATGTATTACTGTTTTTTTTTGTGGAGAAGAAACATGTGCAATTTGGATGAGATGGGAATGTGGTGAGCGTGCCACGGTGATAGGCTCTATGGAAATAACAACATAAAACAATATATAACAATTAATAATATATTAACAATAATGAATTTTAAGAAAAAAAAAAAAGGATGCTCCCCAAATGTGGTCGACTACATTAATCTAACACATGCTGTTCTATTGGCCAAAACAAAGTAAGTAAATGGAACATTTTAAATATTAAGTAAAAAAATTAATTACAATCAAATATTTTTTTTTACAACATTAACAGCAATTAAAAAATTAGGACCTACATAAAAATATCAAGTAATAAAAAGAAAGTATAATGAGAATTAAAAAACAAAATTAACTAATACAGCAATAAAAAACAAAAATATTCAAATAAAAATGAATAAAATAAAATTAAAGCAATAAAAACATATAAAGATGAAAACAAAATGAAACCATACATATTAAGCACATATACATAGTGGGCAGTGGGGTTTGACCGCCACCCTTTTTATTTGACCCCCCACCCTTTTTCCTGAGGCACCCTTTATACTGAAATTTTCAGACCCTCACCCTTTTTATCAATCGCAAGCAATATTGTGATACTGTAAAACAGTAACATGCACCTTCCATCACGATGGACACATGTCACTGATAATAAAAGTGACACATTTATATATATATTATATTAATATTTGTTTGTGTGCCAGATCCAAATTATCACAGGAGGTACACGTTAATGACCATAGTAGGCAGTGGGGTTTAAAACCCCCACCCTTTATATTTTACCCCCCACCCTTTTTACAGAAGCACCCTTTATTACTGAAAATTTGTCAGCCCCCACCCCCATTTAACTGATTTCAGGATTTCCAACCGCCACCCTTTAAAAAGGGAGACTGCCCACAGGAATAATAACTTATAAAATAAAACAAATATAAAATGGATGAAAATAGATGAAAAACCAAACAAAAAGAAATGTTATTTGGAGTAAAAACATCCCAAATTATCAGCAACAAAAAAGAAAACAACAAGAAAATACCCACCCCCCCGACATGCGGAGAAGTTTTTGAATATATATAATATATAGACACCTGATAAATTATAAAATGTATAGGCCTAACTCTAACTGCCGCGGTGACGGTGTGAACAAAGGCAAAATTTGTTATCTTTATCGCTATGGTGCGAATTACAAGAAAAATATTCTTATTCGCACCACCACGGTGCGAT
>JAMKCH010045806.1:0-11744 GCA_023653785.1 Ophioderma brevispina | reverse complement strand
AATCAGAGAAATTCTTACCCACCCATTGTATGACAAATCACTCTTTATACAACAGTTAATGACAAGCACTGAAGCAACCCTAGAAGGAATTTTTTTCTTGGATTGTGCGGTGAGGAATTGAACAGTGTGTTGATTTCATTGATCTTAAAATAGAAATCCACATGCTGGTGCAGGAATTGAACAGTGTGTTGATTTCATTGATATAAAAAGAAAATCCACACTGGTAACAACCATTTACGATTTTGAAGGCTAGGTGGGCTTTAGAGGTTTGCCAGTCAACCTGTAAACTCAACCTGTCCATAGAGCACATTAAACAGGGAAAAATTTTATTTGACTGTGCATACATGAGTATCACGATGAACACAATTTAAAAAAAAAAAAAACATTTAGCCTAAGTTATCGCCTTCAATTTTAACTGACAGGTATGTACATGCAGTCATTGCAGAAAATTGCAGGAAAGTGCCAAACTCAAAGGAGAATGGGACATTTTACCTTCCTTCCAGCAGTACTCTATGGAAGACCTTTAGTATTCACTAACCTGGTTTAATTTTTTCCATAGATTGAGGATTGGTCCCAGCTCTGAGTTCCAACAGTCCATGTCAAATTTAACAGCGGCCTCATCTGACCTGCGTAATACCTTGAGTTGTCCAATGACCTGGCTGCTCACAATGCGTTGTGATGAGCGCTCTATATTTGCTGGCAGGCCAAAGTAGGCTGGTTTGTCATCTTCAGGGAACTCTGTTACCGTGTCAGAGTAGTCCTGATTCAAACAAACACACAATGGCATCAAATAAAATATGCAAATGTGCATACATACAGGTATCTAACTAATGATAGCAATATAAGCATTGAAGTTGGTAAGAGGATAAAATAATAGGCCCACCAAGACAAGTTAAAGACACTATCAGTGATTCACCCAAAAGATTCAAAATATTTGAAATTTGCAGAATTTGAAGGACAAGTCTGTAGAATTCTCATAAGTTTTATTTTACAACTGAAAACATAACAGAAAAAGAGGAAACAGCAGTGTTCAAAGTTATGAATCCCCATTCAATTATGTGTTGTAGTAAGTGTCCGTACGGACAGTAATGACTAAAATGTATGATTTTGTCCTTATTAGATTGCTTTCAGTCTTAGCACTTGTAGGGTATGTTAGGATACCTATACTTGTTCCAGACTTGTAGTATGAGTACTTTTCATGAGTACAAGTATGAGTACGAGTACCTGAGTATGAGTACGAGTATGAGTATTTGGTCCTGAGTACGAGTACGAGTCACTTGCCGCCGAGTACGAGTACTTAAGCCTGAGTATGAGTATGAGTACGAGTACTTTTGCATGAGTACGAGTATGAGTACTTTGCAAAATTGCAGATTTGTAATATTGCTTATGAAGAAGATGACAATGACGCTGATGACAATGGCAATAACAATGATGATGATGTATTAGTCCTGCCACCAAAAATTGAACCCGTGTAATTTACCCGAAATGTGTTGTTTTTCTTTAGACATAAACAAGTTCAGTTCTTTACATTGTATATTCTTGTTTGGGCAGTTGGCCCACTCAAGTATTTTATAGCAAGGATCTTGGATGAATAAACTGTCAAAAGCACAGTCATCTTACTCAATTAGGCATGCCTGTGTAGTACATGTAGTACATGTACACACGTACCCATGCATACCCGGGTATAAAATTGTGTACCTGTACCCATATGTACTTTAACCCATATCCATACCATGATGTGTTCACATGCTAGACCCATACCCATAGTCGCACACCCATACCTATACCCGTAGCCATCATGGCATGATCATCTACCCATCCCGTAGTCATGGTCTGATACCCATACCCGCAACTATGGTGTCATACCCCTACCTAAACCTGTACCTGTATACCCACATTATATTGTGCACTATTAAACCCCAGTTATAAGATCCCCCCTTGGAAAGGCAAAATGTTTTGAATCCTTTGATCCAAAAGAATTTGAATATGAGCTAATATGCAACATGAGCTAACATGCTTTGGTAGGAACCATGAATGTAATTTGACATATAATAATACAATTTCTAAGATTAGTTTTCAGGTTTTTGAAATTGCATGTTCAAATTGTGTTGACTCTGAATTACCAGAATTACTTTGCCCAGACTTTTTCTTTAAAATTTGAAATGTATCCCCCAAATAGCCACAGGTGTTTCTGAACACACCCTTTTAAGCTACATGTCTTTTGATAGGGAATATGCATGTAAATCTAAATCAGGTGTTCCATTTACTGTTAACATTTGCCATCAAAATCAAGTGCCTAGTAACATCACATCTGTACATGTAGCAACACTTTCTACATACATGTACCATACATATAGAACCATGCTGGGACATTATTTTCAATTACAGTTTCATTCAACAATGGTGCTAGAATAGATAATAATGTTGTGATCATGCCACAATCATTTTGTTGCTTATATTTTATATGTTTTAATTGACTGCAGTTTTGAGAAAATAAGTTCTACTCCAATCCAGATTCCATAAAATACCGCACTATTGTTTTCCAAGTTTTTAAATTTAAACCTACTTGTATATTTCTTATTATATGAGCCTAAGTAGGACCACAGGTGAAAATATTTTAGTGCTAAGCCGATTTCAGTGTAAATTGGCCCGGTGTAAGGTGATTTGAGGTTTGGTTTGAACCATGGTCATTAACTGGATTGGATAAAATGGGGTTTGCTAAAAGAACTATCAAACTAATAATAATAATAATAGCTCCACACTTATAAAGCGCAAACACAACAATGTTGTCTCAATTGATAAAATGGGGTTTGATTCTTTAAAATTGTCATGGAATGGTGCATTGGTAGTATACATGTAGATATTACCCATTGAAATTTATGTTAATATTTCCAAATACCTGATGTTATTTCAAACAAAAATAAAATTTAAATATTTAGATTTGTCTGAATCATAAAAATCAATTTTTACAAAACAAACTTGGATGAAAAATCATGAATTGTTAAATATCACTCAATTGTTGCATATTTTTGATTTCTTGTGAATTTCCCCTTTCTAGTAGCAAATGCATGCATCACTTATTTTTGTTGTAGTGTGAGTACTTTTCCTGAGTACGAGTATGAGTATGAGTACTTGACCCTGAGTACGAGTATAAGGTCCTGAGTATGACTACAGCAAATTTTAAAATCACAAGTACGAGTATGAGTACGAATGTCTGAGTACGAGTATGAGTACGAGTACCCAGGCCTGAGTATGAGTACGAGTACACAAATTATACTCGTACTTGAGTATATGAGTACGAGTATTCGTACTCGAGTACTATGAGTCTGCTTGTTACAGAAATGCAAAAATCTGATTTTTGACGATTTTTTTCAATTTTCTGATTTAGCAAATCACTGATAGTGCCTTTAATCTCGCCATCACCACATTCAAATTGACCTGCTCATTAAGTGATCACTACTGAATAAATATGCTATGAGTTGTAAGCTTTAAGCATTTCCTACCTTATAATTAAATTAGTACAATTTATTTTTCTGATATTTAAATACCAGGGCTTCGAAATCTGAGACCATCGGAGTGCCAGAAAAAAAAGATGACTTCTGAAGATGATTAAAAAGAGAAAGATGGCCAAGTATAACCATTGGAAGCGGAAAGGTGACAGTCTGGTCCTGTCAGCAATTGATGGGGAGATATATGCAAAAGGATGGAGAGGAAGGAGAAGGGCTGAGTGGATTGACAACATCAAACATTGGAGTGAAGGAATGGAAAATGCTAGAAGGTTGGGCATTAAGTGAAATAGAAGATGCTAGAAGGTTGGCCATTAGATGAAACGCCTATGGCTCTTTAAGGGCAAAGGCATGCTGAGCTGAACTGGCCTAAATGGAATGGGTGCTTGCAATTTAATTTTTGTGTTCAGCAAGTTATGAGCCAATGTCACTGCACACAGGAAGGACAATGAAGTATATAGCCCTAATAAAGGGGGATGGTCCAATTTAAGTATATAAAGTTCCCATCTTGATAGAAGGGCCTTCATCTCAAAACCCCATCTGTAAAGTTTTGCACCAATATTTCAATCAGTTTTGATGTGAGAGCCAAAACACATTTTTAAGCCCCATAGTGTACTTTGTAAAAATTAACATTGGTCGACCAAAATGGGGCACATTTTCGCTGATATTTTCCAAACCAAACATTCTTTAGCCTAAGATTTCACAGGTAAATGAGAAAAATAGTAGCTTTCTAAAATTTTGACCACTTCCGGTAAAATCGGGGGTTCTAGGGATGACGCTATTAGTGATCGGGCCATGGCCCTAATAACTTACCTTGTAGTATGCTGTACTTGGCATTGTCACTCCAGTGGGTAATTTCTTTGATCTGCGTGACCCTCCACCACTAAGTACATCTTTATTGAAATACTGAGCAAGATAGGATCTTAACACTCGCATGTCAAATGGGTTGTCTACTCTTCCTCCATATATGGCATTTTCAAAGAGACCATGGATGAAATCCCAATTAAGTTCTTTACCTAAAATGCAAAAAATAAATCATTTAGAACACTTAAATTTCTAAACAGCAGAACTTATGTTACCTTTTAAGTCAATTTATACATCTTTTTTCACAATACAAAACATAGATTTATCATTAATTAGAGGATATTTGTCTTGTCTTGTCTGTGATACTGCTTAACGTCCCAGGTGGGATAAACCAAGCAGGGTAAGGTGTGCACAGTTGATGGTAATTAGTCTAGTTGCTTTTGGGTTTGCTGTTGGCTACTTATTGCTGTTTTGAATTGCGTTGGTTCTTTGATGTTAGCTATTGCCTCTGGTAGGTCGTTCCAATCTTTGATTGTCCTTGGGATGAATGAAAATTTATAGCTGTTTATCCTTGATTGATGTTCGATGTAGTTATGGTGTCTTGACCGACGGGTATGCCGTTGGGCTGGTTGCAGGTAGTTTTGTACCGGGATTGCTAGATGCCCCCCTATGGCTTTGTGTAATATGGCTAGTCTGTTCACTTTCCGCCTATTTGCGAGCGATTCCCAGTTTAACTCCTGGTGAGTGCTGTTTACACTTGATTTTCCAGTCATATTATTGTAAACCATACGGGCTGCTCTTCTTTGGATTTGTCTCACTTTATTTATGAGTTCTTGATATACGATCCCCATACAAGCTGAGGCAGTATTCCACTGTGGCGGACCAATGATATTTAAGCAGCAATTTTGGTTTCTTTGTTACATGAAGCAAGGTTCTCATACGAAGCCCAATTTTTTGCTAGCAGTGGCAGTGATTTTATTTACGTGGGTTTTCCATTGAAGGTTCATGTTGTATGTTGACTCCAAGGTAAGTATGGAAATTTTGTTTCTTGCGTATGGTACCCCCTAAATTTATACCTAGTCATGAGAAGGTGTTTCTGATGCTGGAAAGTCTGAGCACGTAACATTTTATCTGGATTGAATTCCTTTGCCATAACTTTTCCCAGACCTGAAAGTGTCTCCATATCTTTTTGGAGTGTTTTGGCATCCTGTGGTGTTTTGATTTCTCTGTACATAACACAATCTTCTGCAAACAACGTACTGATGATTAATTTCTGTGCAAATCGTTTATATAAACAGAAATAATAAAGGTCCTAAAACTGGCCCTGGGTACGCCCGACTCACAGTGACCCATTCTGAATGGTCACCTCCAACCCACAACTCGTTGCTTCCTGCATTTAAGAAATGATCCAATCCAATATTAATTTTAACGTGAATCCATACTGTGATAGTTTGAGTAAGAGTATGGATGTGGAACGACGTCAAAACCTTAGGAAAATCCAGTATTATACGTCTGCTTGGGTATTTTTGTTGAGGGATGCAGAGAAGTCATGGCTTTGTATAAGTTGCGTCTCGCAGGAGTGAGCTTGATGAAATCCGTGCTGTTGTGGTGGGGGTGGTCTTTTTTTCTTTGGGGGGATGTAAAAATTTTATGATGCATCACAATATTGCATGACATGGGAAGTAGTACGTGTTCCAGTACTTACATGCCACAGATGTTAATGAGAATGGCCGATAATTACTGGCTCTAACACGATCACCTTTTTTAAATAGAGGTGAAATATTTGCTGTTTTCCAGTCTTGGGGTAAAAATTACCTGTGTTAATGAGGTCTGGTATATGAAGGATAAATGGGTGCTAGTTCAGGAGCCAGCTCTTTTAAGATCGTGGAGAGGATAACGTCCGGCCTGGTGCTTTGTTATGTTCCAATTATTTCATTATCTATAGGCTCTTCCCCATTGACTATCAAAAGTTGAAATTCCATTACATCTGAATCATGGGCAAATAAAGTTTTAAGTATGCATTAATCTTAATGTACAGATTTTACTACTCTAAAGGGGATACATTCATAGCAAAATGCAACAACAGAATCAACTAAAATTTTATAAATAATGTATAATTGAACCACAACTTAAAATTAGGATGCAAAGATTGTTCTCTTTTATGTTAAATAAGGAATTATGTAGGAAGTACTTGGAAGAAAACAGCAGTTTTGTTTTTAATTAGTCTTCTGAATATCGACACATTTTCAAATGATCTACAATCTTGTAAATTGAACACAATTTGATGACACTAAACAATTCTTGACAAAGGTGCAAGTATGAAAGTGGACAGACGAAATACCATTTTATTTGCTACCATACCTTTGCCCTGCTGAGTCTGTCTATAATATCAGCCCTGATATAAGATCAACAAAGAGAATCGTATATTTGGTCCATCCCTGAGGGATATAATTGACGCCTTTCATGACACACAGTGAAAAACCAAGCTAAGCATAAAGTGCCTGTTGATTCACAACATTATGCCTTTAGATACAAACTCTGATGACACGACTCATAGGTTCTCAGTAAATTCTTCTGATGCTGGTTGGTGCATACAGAGAAAACAATATGTGTTTGCATGAAAGGAGCGTTGTTTAGGAATCATAAGTTTGGGCTCATTTCAGTATTACAATTGATCTATCATCAGTTTCATTCATTTTTGTTCAAAAGAATAAAGAACTGACTGCAAAGTTTTCAATACTGCTATCCAATTAATGTGAGTATTAAATGGGAAAAAAAGCAACTGCAACATCTATTACTGACAACACCCTCACTTTTGCTTTTACTTTTGGGCATGGAAAAAGCCCATTATTTTGTGAAACACCGATGCACCCTTTTTGCTATGCTTTTGCTTAGTCTAACACAATTATTTGACAAAGGGGCATATTTCATTGGCTTTCTTCCACATTTATTTGACTCCGTTTAATGCATTTATGATTTTTCCTTGTTTGTGCCTTGTTTTGTGTGTTTTGCTTGGGTTTGGTTGTGTCCCCCTAAAGTAGCTCTTGAAAACTGGTTTGTATAAAAATTATTTTAAGAACCGTCTTTTCGAATTAAGTTCCTATTTCTAAGCCTTTCTTTCAGAAACTCTAGCAGGATGGGGCTGAACTGAATACCCTATAATATATGATATCACTGATCTTCTTTTCTTTAACTCAGTCAGTACCCCCCTGACTAGATTTTAAAATTCAAGTCCTGGGTGGCAATGGATTTTTATTCACTGATGTGCCTTTTCTTTAATAATTGGTGCAGAAGATCAAAATCAACTTATTTGAGTCATCTCCTTATTTTGTTTGACCATTTGGGGGTTAAAGAGAAAAATAGAAACTGTTTAGCAGACATTTTTTTTGCAGGTGTTTTATTTTTGCACAAAACCGCAATAAAAAAGCCTTCAAAATTTAATTAAACAACCGCTTTACTGACAAAACTGAAAAATGTGACAACATTAATACCATTAAAATCCCTTTTCTTTTTTTTTAAAGGATTAGGTTTGGCACGCTTACCATCATTGTTAGCTTAAGACTAGACTGCAGTAGACTGGTTGGGAACTTGGGATGACTCTCAGCTGTCAGCCAAAGACGGAAAATTATAGTGAGGCTTCCAAAGACCTTCAGCTCCTGGCCAAGATAAAAGATGCAAGTGTAACTTGATTTTTGTTATCGATTTGTAATAATGATTGAACAGTGGGAAAAGGACTAAATGCCTGTAGGATAAAAGCAGTGTGGACCAGTGGTATAAGTAGGATTTATACCAAGGTCGGTATTACCACTACTCATACTCAAACATGATTTCACAGGTTGAGAAAAAAAGATCAATATGCAAAGGTTGCTGTAATCTTAAGGTGGGTATTAATAAAGCTACCAATGTTGCTAGTACTGCTGTATCACAGGATCTTTTATGTGATAAATTCAAATGTAACCCCATACAAGACTGGGAAACCAAGTTATTATGAGCTGTTAATACTTTTGGAATAACCTAAAAGACACAAACTTCCCCTCTCAGAAGTGAGAGAGGGATACCACTAGCGATAGATAACCTACCCTCGAGACTTACTTTTGCACAAATGTTCTCATTTGGGCCCGACCAGAAAACCTCTATACCACATTAAAAATTGCGCTACGCGAAAATAGTCCGTCGATAGCGCGCACTATTTATCGGGCAACTCACCGCCCATGCGCGGTGAGTCGTCCTTATCAAGTTGTTTCTCCAAATTGTGTCAACACAACCTTCCCGAGACCTTCTTTGGGGGTGGAAAAAAACATTGTGGGAAGGGCGTAAGGTCGAGGAGGTTAGGTTATCGAGAGCTAGTGTATTTGTTGTTGTTTTGGGGGGTGTGTTGGGTGTGGTGTGTGGAGGGGGGGGGGTGGGGTGTGTGTGTCGGTGGGGTGTGTGGTTTGGGTGGGTGGGTGTTGGTGGGGGGTATGGTGGGGGGTGGGGGGGGGTTGTGTTGGTGTTTTGTGGTTGGTTTTGACACAACACAAACAAAAACCCAACACTCCCACCCCAACAAAAACCATACCCCCACAAAAACACCACACCCCTCTCACTTCTGAGAGGGAAAATACACGCGATCTTGATAGTACCCTACGCGACCTCTTTTGCCACAGTTCCCAAGGTAGTCTCAGGCGGTGGAGAAGGTACGGGGAGGGTAGTCACCAGCGCTAGCGGCATATCCCCCGTCTCGCACCGAGAAGACTCAACTCGAAGCTCTTGATTTGCGCTCACCTCTACCGCCACACAGTGCTGCAGTAGCGACATCCCCTCTCCGCACCATAACGTCTCGAAGATAACTCTCTGAAACGTGGTTGCGGAACTCCAACCTATGGTATCCATGCTATCCTGGATAGGAGCCTTTGTAAATGCCCAGGAGGAGGCGTAAGCACGTACAGCATGGGACCTAGCCCAAGAGCCTACCAACCGATCGTGATGTTTCGTTATGCCGCTTCCGTAGGTGCGGTAACCCAGCGGGCTAACTGGTGTCCTCGCTGCCGGACCCATATGGAGGGGCCGGGAGATGAACAGCTGTTTTGTCGTCCTAGCCCTTTGGTATGCTTAAGGTACCATTATAGAGCCCTAACCGGGCACCAGGTTTTCCGCCCGTCCTGCGGCCAAGGCCAGGTCCGGGAAACAACCGGGCGTGGTGTGAAAGACAGTCTGATTCTTAGCGAGAAAAAAAACCCGCTCGTGGGAGGGTGGACACGCCGTCCTTCGACCCCCGCAGGTGAGCCTCGTCATTGGACAAGGTATGTATTTCAGAACCCGTTGCCCAGACGCGACAGCCACGAGAAGGGCAGTCTTCCTAGATAAATCCAGGAGACTGGCCCCTCCAGTGGCTCGATTCCCCGGACAACTAAGCTGGATCACATCCAGATCACTCCGGCACTATGAACGAACCGGGGCCGAACCAAAAAGCATGCCCTTCAGCAGATTCGTGAAGATCGGGCTGTTCGAGACGACTGTGCCGTCTCTGAAGCCCCGATGGAGCGCCCCAATTGCGGTGCGGTACCACCTGACTGTTTGGACGTCCAAACCCTCGTGGAAAATTTCCTAGGAAATCCCCTGATCTGCCCTACAGACGAGACAGCGAATCGATCTCTCGATTGGCGGACCATCATATAGAACCGCGGAGTCGAGAATCGTAAGATTCTCTAGTTGACGTCCGCCCTTGCTGAGCAGCGAGCGCGGCAGCCGGTTCAGAATTCCGCCTGAGTGTATTGTTGCGGAAATGTGCAGACAATCAGTGAGAGCGCGATGGTCCTCTCTGGACGGACGTGTCTGCTGGAGGACCGCTTATCGATCCCCGCGCTGAGGGAGCAAGACGGGTCCCCCTACTAGCAGCTCCATAAGCCGTGGAAACCACAGCTGAGCCGGCCACATGGGGGCCACCAGCAGAACCAGGCAATTGTCGGACCCCGAGTTACCTTCTCGGGGACGCTCGGTATCATCGCAATGGGGGGAATGCGTAGGCAATGAGCCCCGACCAATCCACCACCATTGCATCCTTACCCACGGCTCTGGGAGCTTAACTCCATGATTAGTACCGGAACAGCTGGTGATTCCATGGCGGAGGTGAATAGGTCCCAGTGGGGACGCTGTAGCCTCTGAAAAATTGACCGGCAGACTGCCGGCGGGAGGCGCCATTCCACTTACGCCCCCCTCACCTTCGAAGGCGCCTGGCTTAGCGTGCTCTTTCGGGGGAGGGTGTCCCGCTAGGACATTCTCCCCCCCTGGTACCTGTGCCGCAATCATGGCCATGCCCCGTTGCCTGCAACCACTCTATGAGCCTGACCTACCTCCTTGCAAGACTGGGGCCCTTGTCCCCCCCTCCTTGTTTGAGGTAGGACACTACCGTCATGATGTCACATCGGACCAGGGTCACCTTTCCCCTGGCCCGGCGACCCAGTGCTTTCATTGCCCAGAAGATGGCCCGCAGCTCGGCACTCGATATGATGGCGAGCCTGCAATTGGCGACCAACGGCCCGACGCTTCGTAGGACCCTAGGTGGGTCTCCCACCCCGACTTTGACGCGTCTGTTTGACAGCGTCCGGGAGGTGTTGATTCCCTGAAGGGGCTCCAATTTGTGTGGATGCTTCCACCACCTGAGGTCGGGGGCCCAGCTTTCAGGGCACTGAATCTGAGGGACATTGGTGGTACCGGCATCGGACATACCTGAGGCATGTTGATCTTATTCCCCTCAGCGTACTCTGTCAGTAGTGACCAGCCACCTCTGAGGCTGGCCAGGCGTCCCAGAACCGAAGCTGGCTTGGACCGACCTGCTCTCCAAGATTGCTCGGCACACGCCACGACCGAGCCTACTCTCGCGGATGGCCTCACTTTACCGCAGACAGTCCAATCTCGCTCCAAGAAAGTGGGGCCTCTGGGATGGCGAGACGGCTGACTTGTCGAGGTTGACGGGGAAACCGAGAGGCCTTATCAGGTCTAGCACCTCCTCAATAAGGCTTGAAGCCTCTGCGAGATGGCGCCACCATAGCCAGTCGACTAGGTAGACGAAGATTGGCATTCCCCTTCGGCTGAGGAACTCCGCTACCACCTTCACGACCCTTGTAGGTCCGTGGCGCGGTCGAGAGGCCGAAGGGGCAAAGGACCCGGAACTGGTAAGGCACCCCTCCTAAGGCAAAAACAGAGCTATTTCCTGTGAATCGTGCACGGGGACGTGGCGATATGCGTCTCTCAAATCCACCGTGGCCCCCCACCATCCCATAATTAAGGAGAATGTGGAGTAGAAGGCACTCTTGATTGGATTCGAGAGGCATATCACGACACCATTTGGCCATCAGGCCGCTACTTCTCTTGCATGAGCGCGTCCCGCTAGGCAGTGGTCTCTTGGAAGATGGGTGAACCTCACCCTCTGAATGGGGGAGGGCAGGCTATGAA